>JBBGZY010001858.1:1205000-1465331 GCA_037952925.1 Lithobates clamitans
GCTGAAAAGAACTAGACCAAGCTCATGGCTGTAACCCTGTGCTTGTTTTAACTGCTTCAGCCCCGGAAGATTTTACCCCCTTCCTGACCAGAGCACTTTTTACAATTTGGCACTGCGTTGCTTTAACTGACAATTGCGCAGTCGTTTGACGCTGTACTCAAACAAAATTTGCGTCCTTTTTTTCCCACAAATAGAGCTTTCTTTTGATGGTCATTGATAACCTCTGCGGTTTTTATTTTTTGCGCTATAAACAAAAAAAGAGTGACAATTTTGAAAAACTATTTTTTACTTTTTGCTATAATAAAGATCCACCCAATTTTTTTTTAAAAAACAAAATTTCTTCATCAGTTTAGGCCAATATATATTCTTCTACATATTTTTGTTAAAGCGCAATATGCGTATATTGACTGGTTTACACAAAAGTTATAGCGTCTGCAAACTATGGGAAAGATTTATGGCATTTTAATTTTTTTTACTAGTAATGGCGGTAATCTGTGATTTTTAGCGGTACTGTGACGGACAGATCGGAGACTTTTGGGACCATTGGCATTTATACAGCGATCAGTGCTATAATAATGCACTGATTACTGTGTAAATGCCACTGGCAGGGAAGGGATTAACACTAGGGAGCGATCAAGGGGTTAATTGTATGTTCCAACTGTATGGGGATAGGATTGACTAGGAGAGGAGCCATATCGTTTTTCCTACTTAGTAGGAGTAAACTATATGGCTCCTCTCCTCTGACAACACACACAAATCCCCGTGACGGTGCCTGCGATTATGTGTGGCCGGCGGCGATCGTGCCTGCCGGCCACGCGCATCAGGTCGCCCGCCGTACAGCAGGCGCGCACCCTCTGGTGGCCAAAAAAAGGGTGGGATTTTGCCCAGGAGAGCCATTGTGCCGCAGTATATCTGCATGACACGGTCGGCAAGAGGTTAAGTACTTGAAGTCCAGGCCATTTATGTGGGGCCTATGCATGGCAAGTGGTAAAAAATCTTTACAACAGTGAGATGCAGAGGGACAGCTCTGAACACATAACATGTAAGATGAATATAGCAGCAAAAACCACTAGCACGTTCCAACACTAAGAACAATAAATACTAAACTCCGTACTGAAGGTTTGCAGCAAATTGTTTTGACCACAAAAGAATTCTAGCTGTTCTGACGTCATCGGGGGTGTTACCTTCGCCTAAATCAATGCACCTAAAAAAATTACCACGGAGTGTATGGTTATTTCATACATAGTGTCCTCACCATGTGCGCATGCAGCTGCTCTCGAGCTGTCTCTGGTAGTCCACCAGTGGGCTTCGCTGCCGATAGCTGGCTTTCTATTCTGTTCTCCCACTGGATGAAATCTTCAATTTCCCCTGTGTAGCCTTGAGCCTAAAAAAGGAAGAACAACATGTCCCAGTTCATACCACAAAGCTTTGCAGTATTTTGTGCCTTATTACGCTGCCACTGAACAACTGAAGTTGCACACACCTGCTGAAGAGCCATATCTAGTTGCTGCTCTCTTTCTTCAGTTTTCTGTAGTACAGACTCCCATGAATTGTCTAGAGTTTCCAGCTTCGCTCTAAGGCTGTTAGCATCATCTCGAGCACTAGACTCCAGCAGCTCATTGCCAGCTTTGTTCACAGTTTGCACTGTGCTTGCATGAGCAAGCACATCATTTTTCAGCACCTGTAAATTCAGAAAGGATGCGAGTAACAAACAGTGTTCATACATAGTAAATTGATTGAAGGGCTGCTATATCTAATTGAGTGAACCGTAAACAAAAACAACTTTGTCCCATGCTTTATTCTACAAAATCATTACATGATGCATCTTGCTTTACACATCATGCCCAATGTGCTTGGTATAAACCAATAAAAAAGGGGTTAAGCTGTTGCTCTGTCAGTCGTTGGGGTCAACTACCTTTGGAAGCTAGCTTAGCAGTAGTATATACAGCCAACAGTAGAAGGGAGGACTCAAACACAATACCTAGACAGGATTGTCCCTCTGCTACATAAGTTATTATGGAGGAATCTGAATAGAGAATAGCACAAAGCACATCTATGCAAACAGGAAATAAAGGTCTTTTTTACAGGTTGATCTGAATAAAATGTAATGCTACATACATTATCCTGATGACAAATTTACTTTGAATTGTCAAAGACTTAACCACTTGCTTACTGGGCACTTAAACCCCCTTCCTGCCCAGACCAATTTTCAGCTTTCAGCGCTGTCACTCTTTGAATGACAATTGCGCGGTCATGCTACACTACTCAAATGAAATTTTTATGATTTTTTCACACAAATAGAGCTTTCTATTGGTGGTATTTATTTGCTGCTGGTTTTTTTTATTGTTTGCTAAATAAAAAAAAGGACCAAAAAAAAAAACCTTTCAAAGTTTGTTATAAAATTTTTCTCCTTCACTGATGTGCGCTGATGAGGCTGCACTGATAGGCTGTGCTCATGGGCACTGATAAGGCAACACTGATAGGTGGCACGGATCATTAGCTGACAGCTGATCATGTGGTAAGGGGCTGGGATCGACCCCTTACTCTCATCTGTGATCAGCCGAGTCTCAGACTCGGTGATTACAGAGCACGACCCGCAGGAACGCGCAAACAGCGCTTGCTTGGGAGGGCGTCCTTGGATGCCCTCCCGGCAATTAAGGCCCGCGCTGTAGCCTTCTTTCGGCTATAGCGCGGGCAGTTAAACAAGACCATCAACTGCATCAGCCACACAAACACTATTCACTGGAGTAAACAAAAACAGTGCACTATTTACACTATAACAGTAACGTTAGTTTCATAAACAAGTAAAATATCCTTTTACAGACTTACATGGTGCTTTGCAAGCTCAACCTCAATGATTTTGGGATCACCGCTAATGGGCTTCTGAGCATCCAGAAGTTCCTCTGTGTGTGTCAGCCAGGACATTACTTCAGCCAGTGCATGCTGAAATTGGCCAAGAGCTAATAGGGCAGCCTCAAGCTTGTGCTATGGATACATAGGCACCAAGTTAGCAGAAATGACAGTTAACATATCCAAATACAACATCCCAATGAACTCACTCCCCTCCCCACCTGTCTGTGTGTGATCTTCTCTCCAAGATTCTCCCATAAATGTTTCAACTCTGTAAGCGGTCCTTTAATGATGTCCCGATCGGTGTCGTCAATGGCTTTCTTCAGCATCAGTTCCCCTTGATGATTCAACTTCTCCATTTCAATCTGCTGCTGATAAACCTCCACCTTAAACTCCTGCCAACAAAAACATCACATTTGTAAATACAAATTTTAAATAAGGCACAGAAACCATTAAATATACTGTAGCTCATGTATTTCTACCAAGAACTTTATCTTAAAGGTCTAGCTTACCTTCATTTCATTGATTTGCTCTTTCACTGTACTGATATCAGTTCCCACGGGTGGCATATCACAAAGTTTTATAACAGCATTGTCCAGCCAGTCAAACATTGCCTAGAACATAGGAAAAAGTATTTTTCTTACCATTCATTGAATAATTTACCTTTTTCTCTGAGAATTATCAAACAGGGATACATATGAAATACGTTCTGCATATGAAAAGCCTGGTACTGCTTTCTAAATACTGCTGATCGCAGCCTGGCATATCTCTGTGCTAACCTGTTAAACAGGAATTTCTGTTCTGCTAGTAATATGTTGTGTGATACAAGAAATCTCAGTCTACCAAAAGGCACACCACTGCTAAAAAGCTTCTAAGTACAAACAGTATGGGAAACACAAAAGTAAAAAAAAGAGATAAAGCGACTTTCAAAGTTTATGTTGGTATCTTGATGTCATAAAAGTAGAAATACAGTGCCTTGAAAGAGTATTCACACCCCTTGAAATTTTCCACATTTTGTCATGTTACAACCAAAAACGTAAATGTATTTTATTTGGGTTTTTTGTGATAGACCAACACAAAGTGACACAATGTCACATAATTGTGAAGTGGAAGGAAAATGATAAATGGTTTTCAAAATCTAGTCGAACCAACTGCCTCCAGAAGTCACCTAATCAATTAGAGTCCATGTGTGTAATTTAATCTCAGCATAAATACAGCTGTTCTGTGAAGCCCTCAGAGGTTTGTTAGAAAACCTTAGTGAACAAACAGCATCGTAAAGGAACACACCAGACAGGTCAGGAATAAAGTTATGGAGAAGTTTAAATTGCTGTTCACAGATGCTCTCCATCCAATCTGACGAGCTTGAGCCATTTCTCAAAGAAGAATGGGCAAAAATGTCACTCCCTAGATGTCCAAAGCTGGTAGAGAACATCCCTTAAAAGACATGCAGCTGTAATTGCAGCGAGAGGTGGTTCTACAAAGTATTGACTCAGGGGGGGCTGAATACAAATGCACGCCACACTTTTTACATATTTATTTGTAAAAAAAATGTTGAGAACCATTTATAATTTTCCTTCCACTTCACAATTATGTGCCACTTTGTGTTGGTTTATCACATAATCCCAATAAAATACATTTACGTTTTTGGTTGTAACATGACAAAATGTGGAAAATTTCAAGGGGTATGAATACTTTTACAAGGCACTGTACAGCAGTGGTCATCAACCCTGTCCTCAGGGCCCACTAACATGTTTGCAAGATAACTGAAATACATCACAGGTGATATCATTTATTGCTCAGTGATTGCAGTATTCTAGTCTGCATCTCCCCAAGGTAATACATAAGACCTGGCCTGTTAGTGGGCCCTGAGGAAAGGGTTGATGACCACTGCTGTAAAGGATAACTAAGTGTTGTTGAAAAAACATCCCCCTCCTCTTAGATCTCTACAGTTCCTCCAGAGTTACCATGGGCCTCTTGGCTGCTTCTACTTAATGCTCTGCTTGCATAGCATTTATAAAATATCAGTGGAAATATCTTTTCTTTAATCTGCTCCGGTGCAGTCACATGATTGAGAAGCAGCAGGTCTCCTAGGTCAGGGAGCACTTAACAACGGCTCTTAATTCCTACAGTGGTGACTTCACTTGCCAACTTCCTTTGCCCATCCATTTTCGGCACGCACCCCCCACCCCTGCAGCCACCACTCTAACATATGGGAACTTAAGCTTGGGTGTCATGTGGCAGCACTGCAGTGCAATTATCTCTTTTATAGGCAGCAGAAGGTAGGTAGACGCAGGGAAGGTTTTTCACAACACTTACTTTAAATCGGTGTTGATTAGGGAGCAGCATACAAATAACAGCAATATGTTTTTCTTTAAGGCGCTACTGAGAAAAAAGCTACAATTACTGCACTGCCAATGTCTTTAAACTGTGTACTGAGAGCGCTGACCTACAAGAAAAGGCACAGGGAAGGTCTGTGTCCTTTATTTCCAATATCACACACATAAAATGTAGGCACTGCAGAAGAGAGCCTCCCAGTGGCTTGTTCACACTTTTCCTCTGAAGTCTGGTTAGAGGCAGTCCAGCACATTGTACGGTTTACCCCCCCTCATCAAGTTTATGGATTACTACATTCAAATCTGTACACTACATCCCTGTTTTGGGGTGAATTGGGAGACAATTCTTTTCTATGTGCCTTTCTGGTAACCTGCATTGATCCAGTGCGGATTACCCAGATCACTGAACATAGTGTACACAAGCCCTAAATCTTGGGATTTAGAGTAGTATAAAGACTTTTGTATTAAAATACCTGTAAAGTGTCCTGGTACTGTACTGAATGAGCCATTGCATCTCTAAGCTTCTCCAGGCGCTCTGTCCAAGTTTTCTTCAAAGTTTCCCAGGCAGTGTTCATCTAAAGAGGGGGGAAAAAAAGCAACAAGTTCCTTTAGAAGGGTGCCAGAAGATACACAATATAATATATTTAAAAAAATAAAGACCATCTCTGCATAATAATACATCTATTAATGAACTATTTTATCTGTAGAATTTTCATGTTAAAAGAGAACTATGGACTTTCTGATAAACAAAAAAATCAAAACAGTTATACTTACCTAGATGAATGCAGCATCGACCCGATGCTGCATCTTTCTCCTGCCAGCTCTGCAGTGAGAACTGAGTGATCAAAGACCATTAATCACTCAGTTTCCCCCCTACACTCTGACTGACAGTCCCAGCTCTCCTCTCACTGGAGCACTGGGCTGTGGAGGGGGCAGGAGGGGCTGGCCCAGGCTCTCTGTGCATCGCTGACAGGCTGAGCCAGGTGCTGGTCCAGGCTGCTGGGTGGATCCCAAACATATGGTCGGAATCTTTTCAGAGCCTGGACTGGTTGAGTGACGTCAGCTGACCGTAGACTTTAGCCCGCTGTCAGCAAAAAAAAGGTCACAGGAGTGGGGAACGTACTGCAGTCCTGTGATCCACAGAAGTATAGCCAAAAAAGCTTTGACTATATTTCTCCTTTTTGTTTCAGAATGTTCACACTAAACTAAGCATGATTTAAGAATGTCAGCTGTTAATTATCCACATTAGCAGGGAATTTAAGACATCTGCAAAGGAACTGGGTTAGTCTTGAGGTTGGACACCAACTGTCCCTGCAGGGACAAAGAATGTCTGAACTGCCAGATGTTTTTAGCAATAAAGAATTCATTCCTGGATTTGGTTTTGAAACTATAAGTTTTAGTAAACAGCATACATTAAAAAAATGAATATAAAGAAGTTTATGCTGAAAACCCCTTTAGCTAAAGGGTTTTGAATTGAATTTACATTACAACTTCCTGTAAATAGCCTGGAGATTGATAAAGTTGCAAACAAAGAAGCTCACAGCTAAATAACCATCTATCTTTAATCTCTAAAGATCTACAAAGCAACTCCAACTAAAACACATTTTTTTGGTTTTGGTTAGATTGGGAAAGTTATGTTTTTTTGCCATATATGTCCCTATTAGGAAGATTTCACCCACATTTCTATGCTATTGGCCACACAGGAAGTGAGGTGTTCCCCCTAACGGGTGCAAAGACAACAAAAATTTGGCAAAGTTTTCAAACTTCCACATACCACATCATAAAAAAAAAAGTTTATTACTGTCTGCATCCTTGTTGAAGAGATTTTGCTCACAAAACAAAAAGTGAAAATCTCCCCAACTACTTTAGAAACAGCAGTAAAATCCTTGCAGCGTTGCAAACCCTTTTCCACTCTGTCCAAAAAAACAAGACTATATGCAATAATCTTTGCAGCAAATAGCATTATATTTGCTAATGACATATGCAGGTCGTGCTTTTTGAGCACTAGTGCTGTACAGTGATGGTGTTTTATTCTTCTTTTTAAGTATAAAGCTGGCCATACATTAGTAGATTTTAGAACGAATATTCATACGAAATTTCTAATCACTACATTTGATGACATGACGAATGTTGTTTGAAAGTACTTTAAAAACTTCTGCTTTGACTTTTTGATTATTTTGGAGTGAATGGACTTTCAAAACAACATTTACTGTTGTGCCCCGTACACACGGTCGGATTTTGTTCAGACATTCCGACAACAAAATCCTAGGATTTTTTCCGACGGATGTTGGCTCAAACTTGTCTTGCATACACACGGTCACACAAAGTTGTCGGAAAATCCGATCGTTCTAAACGCGGTGACGTAAAACACGTACGTCGGGACTAAAAACAGGGCAGTGGCCAATAGCTTTCATCTCTTTATTTATTCTGAGCATGCGTGGCACTTTGTCCGTCAGATTTGTGTACACACGATCGGAATTTCCGACAACGGATTTTGTTGTCGGAAAATTTTATATCCTGCTCTCGGAAAATCCGACCGTGTGTACGGGGCATTAGAAATTTAAAATAACATTGCCCATCTTGACAATTTGACCCCACCAACGATTAGAAAATCAAACAAATATTCCTAAAATTAACATTTTTTTAACAAAGTTCTACAAGGGCATGGTTTGCTTTGGTCTGCACTGATAATTTGAAAGCAATGTGTTATGTGATCTCGCATCTCAGCAGCCCTTCTAGGAGTAGAGTCATACACAGGCTTTGCCATAATATGAAGATCATACAAGTAGAATAGAATTATGACACACCTCCTCAATGCTTTTCTTGACTTCTGGTTTTTCTGTCTCTCCACAAGCAAATATGAGGTCTGCGCCAAGAATGCGGATAAACTCCAGTTCCTCATGGAGTCCATCAGTCTCCTCTTTAATGGTCTGCAAACAAACATAAAATCGCATTTAACTGCCTGCTGTGAGTCCTATATAGAAAGAAGAGTAAAAAGAACCATTTCCAGATGTTGCTTACATCTGCAGCCTCAATCTGCTGTTTAATCATTGATGGGTCAATACCGGGACTTTCCAGATCATGAACAATCTCATGAGTGTCTTTGATGGTTGTCAACAGTGAATTCATATCTAGCCAAAACTTTTCTGCCAATTCAAGGACGTCTAAGTATTTCATCTCCCGTTCATCTACCCTGGCTTTGATGTCCTCCCAGGTGAACACTAACTGGTCCAGTTTATCCTGAATGGCTGAAACAAACAGAAACAATATATTTATAAGTAATATTTTACACCTTAGGGCAAAGTAGGTGTATTAGTGATTTATTTCAGTTTTGCTAACATTTTTCATCTGAGGCGCAGTGGTGGTAATTGAAGTATTAGTGATTTAGGTTGATACTTTCAAGATACATGTAAAATGAAAGCAACTTAGTAATGATCAACTATGGCAAGCAAAACACAAATTCCAACCTGGTGACTCATATGTAAAGCAGAACCATACAAGATTTAAAGTAAAGAAAGCTATGAAAGACAATTCAAAAAACAAACAGAATCTTGCGAGCTACCTTGTGAAAATCCAAATGATAATTAGAGATGATTAAAGGACAGCTGCTAGCATTGATCACGTCCCATATGCTGGTGCCAAACATTTTTATAAAAATATAATCATACAGTAACCATACTAAATCATAATATGACTGGTTGCAGTTAAATAGTGGTGGTGAGATATTCTAATCCTATATAAAAAAAAATCGAGAGAATCTAATAACGCAATCTTATGCGATTATAACTTGCGATCATGAACAATTAAAAATACAATCCTATGCGATCCTTCCAATGACAACCTGTGTAGCATACACATCTCTATAGACACATGTAGCATTCATAGGCGATAGAGAAATTTTCAACCCTGTGTGATAATTGCGATACTGCGATAATTGCAGTGACAACCTGTAATTTACATCAATCTATATAAAAGACACAGATTAATGCATGAATTTGTTTGGCATAAGAGCACTTTAAACACGGTTCACTTTATTTCTTTATTGTTTGTTGTATATTGATGCACTTTTATATAGATTGATGTAAACTACAGGTTGTCACTGCAATCATCGCACATGCTTGCAAATTTCTCTATCGCATATGAATGCTACATGTGTATATAGAGGTGTGAATGTTACACAGGTTGTCATTGGAAGGATCGCATAGGATTGTATTTTTAAGTGTTCATGATCGCAAGTTATAATTGCATAAGATTGCGTTATTAGATTCACCCAATTTTTTTTTATATAGGATTAGAATATCTCACCACCACTATTTAACTGCAACCAAATTATGATTTAGTACTGAATGAATACAGAGACCCCCGTGTGTAAAGTATGTGTAGGTTGTGATACACATCAGGGTTTAGGGTAACAAAAAAAGAAAAGCCTATATATTAGATTTCTACATATGAAAGCTGAACTCCAAGATAAAGTATGTCATGTGTATTTTTAATTGAATCTTGGTTGTACTTTGTGTATTTCTTCCAGATCTGTGTAGTGATCCAGTGTAAAACTTTGCCTCTGTGCAGGAGCTTCCTGTAATAAAGACCGCTCACTGCTGTCTTCCATCCTTGTGCAGTAGGACTGGTCTGGTTGAGAAGTCCACCCCCCCCCTACAGTTTTCTGCAAGCAGCCTGCAGTGGGTGGAGTCTTGGATCCCCACCTACAATTCTGCTCTCTGCAGAAAGTATATACAGCAATGTGAAGGTGTCACTAACACTTTTACAAGATATCATCTGGGTTTGCAAAGGCATTTGAAGCACAGCAAGTGGATTTATATTTGTGGCTAAGAAGGAATATATCTGAATGAGAAAAATGTAAGACCTTGGTTCAGCTTTAAGAATTGTTCAGGATTGTATGGTCTTTGCAATGGCTGCAATTCATTGATGATTAGTTTGAAAAAAAAAAAAAGTCAAAAAAGAAAAAACAAAATTGACATAAAACACTAATAAACGAATGAATCTGCCTCAATTAAAACACTGATCTAACACTATTTAATAACTTTATTCATGTTAAACTTTATTATTTTCATCTAATTTTCTTCTATATACACTTTTTACATTGCATGTGCCTTTCACACAGATCTTCACGCATCACAACTGTGACTGCTTTGAGTGAGAGGAAAAATAATGCGACAGGCAGCATGGAAAGTTTGTTTAACCACTTGCGC
Organism: Lithobates clamitans; assembly: GCA_037952925.1. NCBI lineage: Eukaryota > Metazoa > Chordata > Amphibia > Anura > Ranidae > Lithobates > Lithobates clamitans. Next base: position 1,215,394 of record JBBGZY010001858.1, read on the forward strand.
TCTGGAAGATTTAACCCCCCCCACTGACCAGGCCATTTTTTGCGATACGGCACTGCATTATTTTAACTGACAATTGCGTGGTCGTGCAACACTGTACCCAAATAAAAATTTTGTCCTTTTTTCCCCACAAATAGAGCTTTTTTTTTGGTGATATTTGATCACCTCTGTGGTTTTTATATTTTGCTATAAAGAAAAAACAGACCGACAATTAAAAAAAAAAAAAAAAAAAAAAGCTATATTTTTTTACTTTTTGCTATAAAACATAGCCAATAAAAAATGAAAACAATCGAATTTCTTCATCAATTTAGACCAATATGTATTCTGCTACATATTTTGGTAAAAAAAAACAAAAACGCAATAAGTGTATATTGATTGGTTTGCGCAAAAGTTATAGTGTCTACAAACTATGGTATATTTTTATTTATTACATTTTTTTACTATTAATGCCAGCGATCAGCGACTTATAGCGTATAAGGAAAAAACCCTTAAGTAAATTATATCCTACTTTTGCATTCCTTGTATTCCATTAGTCAGTGGTATATCAACAGCAAATCCGAATATTTATCCATAAAGATGACATTTTCTGGCCAACATGAACATAACTATTTTTAGTTCCCATGTGGAACTGAATTTGTGATTAGCAAGTTAAGCAAATTTACAATTATGTTTAACATCTCAGAAGCTTGAGACATACTGTGCTTCCATCAAAGTAGAGGAATATCCCAAATTGCAGTTACCATAGCAACCTGGCTTTCAGCTCTGTACCACTTTGACACACAGAAATAACAAAACAATTATATTTATCATCATTATGGGGGTGACCAACCTTTGGCCGCAGGATCCGTGTCTGCTCCTTGTGAACGGCTGATAAGCTCCTCTCCACGGTGCTTTAGGGCCTCAAATGATGGCTGCAGTTTTTCAAGTTCCATGAGGGTATTCTTGTTCTCACTAATGCAATCCCGAATTTTCTCCACTTCAGCAGGTATCAAAGGTGGCATATTTAGGCGAGATGCCATGCTCTCCAGAGTTTCCAACATGGGCCCGATCTTGTCATGGAACTGGGAGGGGAAAAAAAAAAAAAAGAGGAGGAATGAGAATAGATACACCAAAAACACATGGCAAAGGAAAGCACAGTGTAGGTAGTCACTGGTAAGGTATAGATTAGAAAACTAATGAAGCGGGATGACACTTACCTCTACAATCTGAAATGCAGAGAAGTCAGGCCGACAAGGATATGTTACCATGGCAGCACAACAGAAAGTTAACACATTCCACAAGGAAAGGGAGGTGATGTGAATGAGAGGAGAGATGGGGGGGTTAGTGTAGCATGAACCACAGCAACTCAACAATGCAAACACGTTAACACATGAGCAAACCATGAAAACAAGCGTATGTCTGATGTATGGAACTAGTGGGATAGGAGTCTACAGAGAATGAACAAATATCGCTACAATATCAGGTACAGGGCAAAGGTCAACCACCTATTCAATAGGACACATGCAGAACTTGAAAATGTAGTATATAGTTATTTTATCCCCTTACTATAATTATGTGTTCTGTCAGAAAGTGTTGATAAGCACAAACATTTTGGGCAGCCAAGGCAGGATTGCTTTGCAGTTCTGGGGTCTTTTCACACAACCTTTCTACCACATGTTAGTGTGTGCTACTTGTATCTGCATTGGTTTTCTTCCAAAGCGAAAGACACACTTACAGTTTAACTGGCTTCTGGTCAAACTCGCCATATAGTAGGAAGGGGCCATAGACTGTAAGCTCCTTCATAATCATGGAACAATAACGTTTTCATGTACTCTCCCCAAAGCGATTTATGAACATGGGGAATACCCAGGCAATGTTTTCATTAGTATGCTATGTTTGTTAACTGCCAAGACATTACAGGGGCTAGGGATATGATCACCAGCATGCATGTACAGTTTTCCACTCATTCTTAAAGTGATTCAATTTTCTATTTCACCTTGAAAACCAGGCTGCTCTACAGACCAACACTAAACCTATGCTAATATTTAGTTTTAAGTGGATGCAAGGGTTATATACATTGGAGGTAACAGCAGCGGATCCAGCCACTGGTGTTAACTGCTAATCTATAATGATAAAGCAAATATAGTTATATCATGCTAAAATACCTGAGAGGCTTGTGCGAGCGCGTCATCCAGTGTCATGGCCATTTTGCGCACTTCCTCCTTAATCGCCAGGTACATATGCTCGGCTTTAGTGTATTTTTCTTGCACGGCTTCTCCTTCTTTGGGATTCAGCTCACATAAATGTGGCCCAATCTTCAGCAGCTTGTCAATGTGTGGTTTGTGTTCAGCCACTGCTTCTCTCAGTTGCTGTAATTGTAACAAACCAGTAAATGTAAAACATGTAGTTTTCCCAAATGCTTTTTCTTAAAGAGTAAAATTGACCTTTTGACAAAAAATTAAAAGATGAACTAACTCCAAATATCCTGGTCAACCCTGCTGCACATAGAGAATGTGATGCCCCATGTTGCCGGTGACGCAGTCTGTACGCAATAATACACAACCCCAGAGTGAGTACTCATCATAAATAATTTCAATGGCATGGGCTCATTGGTCAGTGCAGCCATGTGGCCATGCTGACCAATGAGAAGCTGTAGGTGTCCCAGAAGAAAGAAGCTCTTTTCGTGCTCTGACCAGAATGCTTTCCATTGCGAGTACTATGATGGACACTTACCTTAGGGCTGGGTGTTGTGGTGTGCGTGCTTCTACACCAGCAATAAGGTGCATCACGGATGCTGCGTGCATCGGGTCTGGAGGGGTGGCCAGGATATTTGGAGTTACTTAATCTTTTAATGAAACGGCAAACTTACCTTTTAACAACAACAAAAACTAAAACTTGTGTTGTACAGCTGTGACAAAAGGACACAAGTTTATGGAAAGTTACACTAGGCTGGCAGGCAATGTCATGAGACTGACTGCATTTTGGAGCCTAATCCAGGAGATATTATTGGTCTAATTGCCATCCTGTGTCTTGGGAAATTAAACATTGCTTCTGGACTGTCTTAAAAATAGCATACATTGCGTGGAGAAAAAAAAAAAAAAAAAGGTAAGGTGCCCTACCCTTATCTCTTCCTGCTGCTGCCTTAGCATGTCATGGTCAACAGCTGGTGGTGGCAGTTGAGAAATGGTGGTCTTCATTTCCTCAATCCAGGGATTTAATTCTTCATAGGTTTCCCAGAACTGACCCAGTAAGGCCTGGGCCCGTTCCAGACGTGCAGAGCGCTCAGAATTTAAGTGGCTCACGTCCTCATACTGCTGTAGAAGTGACTTTGTTTTTTCCTAAAAAAAAAAAAAAAAGAAAGAAAAAAAAGAAAAAAAAAAAAAAGATTGATTCAGAGCATATCATCCTCAGTGTTGGAAAACAACAAGCCCTACAGTTATCACAGCGCTTACTTTTAAAGTGGCTTTCTGCTCATCCCCACAAGTACCCAGAATATCTTCCTGTGTACTGATGAGCTCATCAATGGAATCCTTATGACGAATAATGTCTACAGTGAATGCCTGCATAGAAATAGTATTCAGTTATAAAGATATAGCATCACAAGTTTAGTAAGAGTTACAATGTCCAAAAGTCCTGAATTTTCTGGCTTATATTTTCATTGCATGCAGCTCCTGCCAACAGAAATGAATGAAATATTGCACTACACTCACATTTTTCTTCGCAATGGTCCATTATTAACCATTTCATGCTAGAATGGAACAACACAAAGCAGAGTGCTACAAAAAACCCACCCCCGCTCTTTCTGAAACTACTTCAAATCTGATCTGGTTTGATGTGTGCATCAAGCCTATCTTCTACAACTTACATAAAAAGCCCCAAGTAAAAAAAAAAAACTGGGCATTCCTACTGACACAAGATTGAAATAGCAGCACATTTATGTACCTATTAGTCAAAAATGTAATTGCAATCTACTTTCATATGCTCTTCTAATTTTCCCCTCTTTCCTTAACACCACAAGGCTATAAATTTGGATGCATAAAGGAAAACTAGCAAAATGAATTTTATCACATAACAATCATTACTTTATAGAATAAGACAATGTATACCGCACAAGGTTTAAAATAATAAACATCTATGTGATGGATCAGCATGAATCGTACCTTCTGCACCTGGAGTTGGGCTGTGGTCTGATCCTGTTCCAAACAGACTGGACCAAGTGCCAAAAGTTTTCTCCTGGTCTCAGCCACCCAGGCTAACTCTGCGTCAGCAGCTTGCTCATACTGGCAGGAAAGGAGCAAAGACGGAGGAGGACAATGAAGCGCATACATTGCAGACACACTGGACATTAAAACTTGCAACAAAAAAATGCTCTGGTTAAAGTGTGAGTCGCCTTTCAAATCACTTTAGTTTACCAGTATACCGTACTTAAAATACAAAGACATAAGTTAACCATTCTAACGTCCTGATATATTCCTGCTAATCCACTGTATTGGAGCAACAGAAAGATTTTATTCTGCTTTGTATGTAAACTGGTTCTATTTGTTCTCTAAAATGGATGTGCTATAAGGGTAACAGAATAACAGAATGGTGTAGAGGTAGCTGGAAACCACAAAAGGAATCAGAAAGACAGAACCCTTAATACATTTGAGACAGCAACACCACCCATATTTATCAAAATGTCCCCCTCTCATTCACCCACTGCAACAGGTAGGTTGAAAGAGAATCTAATTGCTTGCTGTGGCTAAAGTGTATTTAAAGCCAAAACTATTTTTTTTATTTTTGGATAGAGTAGGAGAAGGGTAAAACAGCCCTCATTTTTTTGCCATCTGTATACCAATAGCGAGATTTCCCTTCATTTCTTGTCCTGTAAGCTTAATAGGAAATGAGATGATATCTTTCCAGTATGAGGAATATCTTTAGATAGCTGGGATGGGAACAAGTGTCCCCTATTGAAACATTTTCCCCTGTACAGTAAAACCTTGGATTGTGAGCAAAATTAGTTCTGGAAACATGCTTATAATCCAAAGCACTTGTATATCAAAGCGAATTACCCCATAAGAAATAATGAAAACTCATGAATAAATGGTTGTGGAACGAATCATCCAAGTCCTTCAGTTTATAGTCCATAAAAAGATTATAGCAATGTGATAGATTGTGTAACCATAAAATGTCCATCCACAAATGGCAGCCTCCACAAGGGGATTAGACGCAAAATTCATCAGGAGCTACAGAGTATAAAAGAGAAGAGAGGCGTCTCTAAATGTAGCAATATGGTTACATTTAATGAAGGTACAACACTTAGCAACTCACATGGTTGATGATTCAAAGAGGCACATCTAAGTATGCAGTCACCCGGGGTAAAGCTTTCCACATAGACCATCCTCCGTACCGCCGGCTCTCACCGCTGTTAGTCTGCAATCGTGACCTGGAAGACTACCCTGCAGCGGAGTGATCTGAAATCGTGGCTTGACGTGCTCGTGGAGTGCAGCGAAGAATGGAGGACGTTGGTGTGGAGGACGGTCAATGTGGACAGCTTTAACCCCAGATGCCTGCATACTTAGATGTGCCTGTTGTAATCATCAGCCATGTAAGTTGCTAAATGTTGTACCTTCATTAAATGTAACCATATTGCTACACTTAGAGGCGCCTCACTTATACTCAGTTGTGACATGACACTGCTTGTATATCAAGTCAAACTTTATAAAAAAAAAATGCTCGTCTTGCAAAACACTCTCAGACCAAGTTATTCTCAATCCAAGGTTTTACTGTATTCTTGTTCTGGTGAAAACACAATATTTAGGTTTATTCTTACTTCTCATTCCCGGTAAAGGTGGTGATCAGGACAATCAAAGAGTATATCTCATTTGCATGGACACAGACAGCAAACAAAAACCTGACAGTGGTTCTAATCCCTCAACACTGCATTCAATTCTAAAAAAAAGTTTTGCCTTTAATTATACTTTAGCCAGACACATTTCTCCTTCCTAGAAAATACATGCCCTCTAAAAAAAGTCATTTCTATAAAGCAGATGTGGAATATAGGAATCACCATTCTTTTATTTTAATGACAAAGGTTTTATGGTATTCTGAAAAAGAGGGTTGATCCTTGCCTTTCCTCTTCTTGTATGTACTAAGCCCTCTCTCCACAAACTTTTATATGGTGACTGTAAAGCCAGCCTTACCTTAGAATTACTTAATTTGAAAAAATGTGTTTCAGGACCGATTTTTTTTATTTTTACTTTTTGAATAGTACGTGGGGTTAAATTGACATTCATTTTTGACTGCAGTGATGAGAATATTTTTAAAGTAGCAAAATGGAATTTTTTAAAACTGATCTATGAATGGATAACAGGCAAATGAATGAAAAGGCCTGCCTCCTCTATTCATAGATGCTATTGTACAGCTTCTATGAATAGAGGAGGTGGGCGGAAAGAGCAGGCATATTTAGCAGTCTTGATGAGCGCCTGTCACAGGCTAATACAAAAACCAGCAGCACAAAGGACACATTCTATCGACTAAGTAGTGTCCCCCGTGTTCATTTTTATTTTTTTAAATTGAGACTAAAAACGTAGGCTTTAAAGTGATTGTAAAGGCTCGTTTTTTTTAAATAACAAACATGTCAAACTTACCTCCACTGTGCAGTTCATTTTGCACAGAGTGGCCCCAATTATCCTCTTCTGGGGTCCCCCGGCAGTGTTATCAGCTCCTCCCCGCATTGTATAACCCCCTAGAAGTGCTCTCCCGGGGGTTACCTTGTGGGCGCGCTCCCGAGTCCTGCATTTGTGTCCATAGACGCAGAATGCAGGACTCGACTCCACCCCCCCGTCATTGGATTTGATTGACAGTAGCGGGAGCCAATGGCTGCGCTGCTATCAATCTATCCAATCAAGAGCCGAGAACCCCGGGCAGAGAAGGTGAGCACTTCTCCGCAGAGGGAAGCAACAGACTCAGGTGAGTAAAGTGGGGGCTGGGGTGCCAGTCACTGTCAGAAGTTTTTTTACCTTAATGCATAGGATGTATTAAGGTGAAAAAACATGAGGGTTTACAACCCCTTTAAGTTAAATTCATTTTAAAAGTTGTAAACTCTCCTAGGAGTTGATAATAAGTGCATTCAGGTTCCAGCACGCAGGTATAAGTTACCTGTTTGAGCAGCACTGGGGCCCCAAAAGCAGAGGTGCTCTTTTATGCAATTGCTAACCTAATGTGTTTTACCTAACCTAATGCAGTTCAGTTTTAAGCACCAGTTTACAAAAAGAATATCGGGGAACTGGAGAAAGTGCAGAGAAGGTTAACCAAACTGATAAGAGGCATGGAGGAGATCGGATATGAGGAAAGATTAGAGGAATTGAATTCATGCTCTCTTGAGAAGAGGAGATTAAGGGGGTATATGATCAACATGTACAAATATAGTCCATATAGTGAACTTAAACTTGATGTAGTTATTCACTTTAAGGTCATCACAGAGGACAAGAGGGCACTCTTTATGTCTGGAGGAAAAGAGATTTAATCTCCAAATATGGAAAGGTTTCTTCACAGTAAGAGCTGTGAAAATGTGGAATAGACTAATTCAAGAGCTGGTTCTGTCCAGCTCCGTAGATTGCTTTAAAAAAGGCCTAGATTCTTTCCTAAATGTACATACTATAACTGAGTACTACTAATAATAATAGGTAAAGTTGATCTGGGAAATATCGGATTGCCTCTTGGGGGATCAGGATAGAAATTTTTCCCCTGCTGGAGCAAATTGGATCAATTGTGTGTAAAGAATTGTATATATAGAATTATATAATTTTTTCCCCCTTTTAGTGGTTGAACTAGATGGACTTGTGTCTTTTTTCAACCAGACTAACTATGTAATTATAAGTCAGTGCTCAGCTTTGGACCCTTACATATGTCCCTATTGACCAGTCATAGGTATGGATCAATACTGACATGCAAAAGGCAAGGCCACAGAGGCTAAAATGGCAGGTTCCTTGGCTGTAACAGATAGATGGGTTTAGTTCCGCATTAACTGTAAGCCATTGAAACAAATGAAACACATATGCCGATGGACCTAAAAACACAAGCAAGCAGCCACACAGTATACTGCACAAAGACTGCCTACTGCTTTTCAGCACCCTGTGATCAGGAAACAAATTTCAAACAGCCACAAATACATATAAAGCTGACTAAATATGCACCCTATGACATTTCAGAACATATAAATTACTACAAACAAAAGCAGTTACACAAGAAGCACAAAATTGAAAGACATGTACATATCCTGAGGGCTGGATGGAATCAACCAGTAATAATGCATTGCTTATTGCTTGATTACATCAGTCAATCCTATGGCGCATATTGCACCGCCCTTAAACACATTTGCATACAGCGGGTAAAGTATTGAACACATCACCATTTTACTAGGTGAATATAGTTGTATACAACCCATGCAATCCATACATACAAAGAAACTAAAACAAATACGTTCAGAAGTTATGTGTAATAAAATGGAATGACACAGGGAAAAGAATTGATCAAGCTAACTGATTTTTATTTAATACTTTGTACAAAATCCTTTGTTGGTAATGACAGCGTCAAGACGCCTCCTGTATGGAGAAACTAGTTGCATGCATTGCTCAGGTGTGATTTTGGCCCATTCTTCCACAGTCTTCAAATTTTAAAGGTTTCGTGGACCTCTTCTTTCTATGAACTCTGAATCTTTAGTTCTTTCCATATATTTTCTATTGTATTCAAGTCAGGTGATTGGCTGGGCCATTCTAGCAGCTTTATTTTCTTTTTTGAAAACAATCGAGTTTCCTTGGCTTTGTGTTTGGGATCATTGTCTTGCTAAAATGTCCACCCTCATTTCATCTTCATCATCCTGTTGGATGCCAGCAGATTTTTATCAAGAATGTCTTGGTACATTTTTCCATTCATCCTTCCTTCAATGATATAAATTTTGCCAGTACTGTATGCTGAAAAACCGCCCCACACGATGATGTTCCCACCTCCAAACTTCACTGTTGGTATGGGTGTTTTTGGGGTGATGTGCAGTGCCATTTGACCTCCAAACAATGGTTTGTATTATGGCATTCAAAGAGTTCAATTTTGGTCTCATCTGACCAGACGATATTCTCGCAGTATTTCACAGGCTTGTCTAAATGTTGTGCATGAAACTTTGAACAAGCTTTTTCTTCAGCAATGAAGTCTTGTGTGGTGAGTGTGCATACAGGCCACGGCGCTTGAGTGCATTACTTATTGTTTTCTTTGAAACAATTGTACTTGCCAATTCCAGGTCTTTCTCAAGCTCTACACAAGTGGTCCTTGGCTCTTGGTCAACTCTTCTGATAATTCTTTTCACTCCTCTGTCAGAAAACCTGCGAGGAGCTCCTGGTCGTGGCCTGTTTATGGTGAAATGATGTTCTTTCCACTTCCGGATTATGGCCCCAACAGTGCTTACTGGAACAGTCAGAATTTTTAGAAAGCCTTCTGTAACCAATGCCATCAGTATGTTTTGCAACAATACGATTGTGAAGGTCTCGAGAGAGCTCTTTGCTTTTCCCATCATGAGATGTTTCTTGTGTGACATGTTGATAACGAGACACCTTTTTATAGGCCATCAGTTGAGACTGAACCAGCTGATAATAATTTGTACTGATAAGGGGCAGGATTGCTTTTTAATTACCGATAGATTTCAGCTGGTGTTTTGGCTTTCCATTACTTTTTCCACCTCCCTTTTTCATGCGTTCAACAGTTTTTCCCTGTGCCATTCTATTTTATTACACATAACTTAATTTCTGAACTTATTTGTTTTAATTTCTTTGTATGTATAGATCGCATGGGTTGTTACCGACATGTGGTGAAAATTTCATGTCAATAGCACCTAGAAATAGATTTACCTAGAAAAATGGTGAAGTGTTACTTATTTTACCCTCTGTATTACCAATTGCTTATCGAGGTTTGACTCCCTCTACAACTAATAAGTGTAAAACTTAGCCATGTTATTCATATCTTATCATTAAACCTAATTCATCTTCTTTCTTTTTAGACTCAGTCTATTCATATTTAAAGACTGGAAGACTGTAAAAAGAGTTGCCTAAATGTGCACACAGCAGATAATTTATGTGTACCTGTGGGGCTAATAAGATGGATGCTGAGCTGTCAATGGACCTATGCTGTTTGACTGATGTCTCTAGGTAATAATACGCCTCAGCTTATACATTTTCAAAAGGTTCTCTGGAGGTAGCTAGCACAAGGTCGATGATCTAATACTGTGCAGTCTTTTAGGGCAGTTTGATGCACAGACAGAGTGATTTAAAAAAATGTAGGTAAAAATAAATGCACAAGGACATATTAAACAAGAATGAATAGCATGGAATGGAGTGAAAGAGGCCAGAATTCCAACTGTGCCTCATATGGTCCGATAAGCTGGTGTGCATGGTGTGCATAGAAAATGACTAATCACTCTATTCATTTACATATTTTGATACACGTGTTAATGAGCAATTAAACACTATCTCAGCCCCCAGGTCCACGCTGTTCTGCTCCATGTATTATATACTCAACTGAAGAGGAAAAGCCAGGATGAATGTGTTACATAGTTAATCTGCTTGAAAAAAGACAAGTCCATCCAGTTCAATATGTATCCAACATGATCCACCTATTCTATAGTGTGGAAAGTACTAGATGCCAGCTCCTGTGATGTAGACAGATAAGCTTGCCCCCTTCAGTTTAGCATACAAATGCTATCAATTGTCATCAATGGGGTGGCTGTATTGGAGTTGTAATTAACATTTATCTATTTTTTTTGTCAGTTAAACGTTTATTTTAAATACGTGCGTGTTTCTAGGATGGGGCTTAAGTACTTACCTGTTGTGATCTTTGAATAGCAGCATCAATCTGATCCACTCTGTGTGCAATAGTGGAACTGACAGATCTATACTGCTCATTAGCATCTGAGACAAGCTTGTCTAAACCTTCCCTTGCTCTCCAGGGTACCAGTTCCAATAAGGCACTGCCAACTTCATTTATAGTATCAAGAACAATGCGATATTCCATAGCCTCCGTCTTTAACTCCTGTAGTAAAATGACATTTTAGCAATGGTTAGCATAAAAGTACAAATAAAGAAAATAAATATGTTAAATTAATAATTCTAAAAAAGCAGTCACAATGCTTCTAAAGAAATTTGACCACATTTCACTAAGAACAGTTTTATACCTTTTGCCTTTGCTGGAATTGTGGAATTTGATCTCCAGCAGGGGACTGTCCACTTGTTTGAGCAAGTTCTTCCTCCACTCGCCCCAGCCAGCTGGTAAGCTCCTCATGAGTGGTTTGGAACTTACTGGCCAACTGCAGGGCCTGTTCTAGTGTTCTGAGAGATTTTCCGCTTGATGCTATGATGTCAGAGTAACGTGTTTTAATACCATCCAATTTCTCTTGGATCAGGAGGACCTCTTCACCTACAATGAAAACATCAGAATAACAGCAACTGGAAACCTCACTGCCAGTCCACACAGTGATCATTAATATTGCAATCATTCCTGGCTACATTAAAGTGAAACATCAGCCAAAACATTTAGATTGCTAAACCCTTCTCTACCATACCTCACAAAAAATAAATAAAAAATGCTTTTACTGAGGTCTGTGTCCCTGTTAGAGATTCCAATAACTCCCTATACTGTGGCCATGGAGAAAGTAAGGGAAAATATCCCCTATCTACAGGATATAAAAAATGCTTTATTGTGTAACAAAATATAAATCCGATAAAAAGATGCACTCACAAACGTCCATGTAACAAAAAAAAAAAAAAAAAAAGCTTCAGCACAATCATCAGCGGGGAATCTGTGCAAAGTTGAAGGCGGAAGTTAGCCTCCGAAATGCGTTCCTGATTGGCTCAGTCATCGCAGGCACCTGACAGCTCCCCTGGCAGCTTGTTCTTCTCGTGGTGGCTTCCTTGTAGCTCAGCCTGACCTCTGCAGAGAGCTCTGGAGCAGACCTGTCATCTTAGCGGTGTCAGCCTCGCATGGATTCCCCACTGATGATCTTACTGGAGCTTAATACATGCTTACTTTACACGGACGTTTGAGTGCATATTTTTCAAGGATTTATATTTTGTTACACAATAAACCGAATTTCACTATTGACAGCTTGGCACCTTTCTTGCCCCTCGCCTCCTTCTGTTGCAGTGTCTGTGTTCTCAGCCTGCTCCAAGAGGCAGCCTTGATATTCCCAATAGTGTTTGTCATTGACTATTTAATACCCCTAAGCACATACCTCCGGGATGTTTTTTAAATGCATTATTCATATTTATTGTCAATAAATTTACATGCTTGTTGCAGGCACACCTGACAGCTTACCGATTAGTAGCCTTGTATTTGATTTCACCTCCTATACATCATTTAATTTTATACAATTATCAGCAAGTGCAGCGCTGAGTATGAAGTGGTTTTCTAAAAAAATGCTTTGGCTGTACATCCACTTTTAAACTTAACACTGAACCACTCATTACCTGTTGTTTGCTTAAGCAGAGCTTGTCCATTTTTAACTGCTTGGTCCACGTTCCTCTTTCTATTAACAATCTCCTCACTAAGGTTCTGGGCAAAGAAGAAAACATCAATTGAAAAAGGACCATTCTAGTGAGCTACATTTTGGTTAAATCATTAATTTGGGAAAATGTGGCAAGTGTGTTTACTTGGTGCCATTGGTAACAACCTTCTGACACTGCTTGGTTGCTGCACTGCTAAAATCATTTCAATAATTTCCCAGCCACTAACCTAGAATAAGTATGCAATTAAGCAAACAGTTGTATATGACCCACTTCTGCTCCACAAAGTGTGTGCCACAACTTAAAAGGGAAGTATGAGATGTAAAAAAAATATACATAAATACTCATCTATATGGCTGCAGCACTGATCCGATGCTGCAGCTGTCCCCCACTGGCTCTAAGAGTGATTATCTATCACACAACAGATGATTTCTCTGTTCTTAGTCATCACTGAGTGGAGAGCGGTGACTGCCAGTCACCACTCTCTGCTCTTTCCCTCCAGTGCTCACTGGAGCACCGGGCTGTGGAGGGGGCAGGAGCGCCTGACTCAGGTTGTTAGCGCACACTGAGAAGCCGAGCCAGCTGCCGGTCAGGCATCTGGAAGGTTCCTTTCACAGCCTGGAGCAGATCTGTGGCATGAGCTGATAGCAGGCTTTAGCCTGCTGTCAGCTGAATCTGGGTCACAGAAGTTCAGAAATAATTGCACTCTTGTGACCCCGACGTATGGTCAAAAAAGTTTTGGCCATACTACTCTTTTTAAGTGGGTGGATAAAGAGAAGGCTTTCTGGCCAACTCACAGAGAATGACCGGAAATACATATAAATCTACCCTCAATCGACTTCAGGTAGTGTATACTGTTGTACACAGTGAAAAAGTACTTATTATTGTGAGAAACTATGAATCTAAACTCATAGAAAGGGCTCGGACAACAATCATTTCATATGTACTACACACTTTCTCAAGGCAAATTAGGGATACGCTTGACTTACTAGTGGCCTATCACTAACCAATACAAAAGTGCTAAAGGTGTTAAAATGTGAGACAGGGCTGAAAACCAGTAAATATAATTCCTATCAAAGCACCCTAGTTTTTCTGCCCCTTGGGTGCTCTACAGCCTATCCAACAGAATGTGCGCCTATCCAACAGAGTGTGCAGGCAATTGGATGTCTGCTTTTATATGCAAGTGCCAGTTTGGCATATAACTTTATCCTGCAATTTTGCTTTAAGTTGTCTATCTTATACATACAGTAATTGATATATAAGCACTGTAAACTCAAAGACCAGCTTAGCAGTTGCTATTAAAATGAGAAGTAAAGGGTTTGGTTGTTTTTTTTTCCTGACTCATACTTACCTAGGTGGATGCAGCATCAGTCTGATGCTGCATCTGGCTCCCGCCAGTTTTGACACTGAGAACCGAGCGAGCAAAAACTGCCGATAGTTTGGTTCTCAGGAGTCCCTGAGCAGAGAGCTGGTGACTGTCAGTGCTCTCTCCTTGCTCACTGGAGCACTGGGCAGTGGAGGGGGCAGGAGCGTCCGGCTCAGGCTCTCAGTGGCTCACCGAGAGGCTGAGCCAGGTGCTAGTTCAGGCATGTGGACAGATCCCAACATAACTGTGGCGATCTTGCTGGAGCCTGGACCGGCTCTGTGACTTCAGCCCGCTGTCTGCTGAAAACGGGTCACAGGAGTGCAGAGCGAACTGCACTCCTGTGATCCACAGAAGTACAGCCAAACAAGCTTTGGCTGTACTTCTCCTTTAAGATGTTATTTGCCAAGTCACACATCTTTTCACAAAATCCAAAGTGAAATAGTGTGTTGCATTTATATTGTGATCAAACAGCTCAGTTTTGCAACTGCCTAGAATAATGTGAACCATGACCAGTTGGTGGCCTTTAGGGGCTGGAATGAATAAAACATTAGGAAATCAAGTAGAAACTGACTGAATGATCATGATGGCAGATGTATACTGACAAAAAGCTATGAAAGCTATTGTAGAAGTTAAAAAACCTAACTATGTACTACAAATTTGCAGAGATGGCCTTGATACAAGGTCTGTAACACAAACGCTTTGTATAGTAAAAAACTGTATCTTTCTTTGACATCTACCAATAGGCATCTATGGCTCATATTTGACTGATGTTTAAACAGTTGGAAACCCCTGCTTTGTCTAGTTCACTACATAGTCACTTGTGCCAGACTTCTTAAGAGGGGATGCAAAGGCTTGAATGGAAAAAAAAAATCACTGCATACGGAAACTTGCCTAAACGATGAAAGTGAAGATGAATAGTATATATAAAGCTGAATACGCCACTCAGAAGTGAGATCATGAGAAATTGCACTGCCTGTCTATTGCTTGGTTAATGTACCAAGGCTCCCCAGCATAGCTAATACCTTCTGGTTAATGTACAGCTGCATTACGACTAATTAACACAACAATTGGATCAGTGCTGGCGCCAAAAAGATTTTTATAGATGATTTAATAATTTGTCAAGAGCAAAGCAGCTTAAAACAATGATGTAATCACACTGCTATAAAAAATATCAGGTCAGATGGAACTGCTCCAGAGAAACTAAAACCCAAAAAGCAAGCCTAGTGAGAGGCAATTTAAGGTCGGCACAATTAAACTGACTTTTTCCCAACAGAAAGTGCTGTTGGTTAATAGCCCATTCAAACAAATTCTTATAATAAATGTCAATGAAAAATGTGAAATAAAATATGCAAAATCATAAATGAATAAAAAAAAAAAAAAAACAGAAAAGAAATAATCAAAAGATAAACTTAAAATTGTGTACCCTTTGGTCAGTGTGCTGTTTCTGCAGGACCTCCAGCTTGTAATCCTTCACAGAGACAGAGCTCAGTTTGTCCTCTACTTCTGCCAGCCAGTTTAGGACTTCCACTTCGTCCTCTCCGAAAAGCCTGGCATTGCTCAGAGCTTGCCCCAACAAGGCACCTTTTCTACTGCACAGATCCTGCACCTCACTATATCGAGAGTGCAGGAAGTCTAGCTTGCGTGCCAACCTATCTTGCTCAGCTTTGCAGCAGAGGGCAGAGAGGGAGTCCACTAGCCTTTCCGCTTGATGTACATCAGGCTCATGGACTGCTATGTCTTCCTCTAGGCTCTGTGAGTAACCCGGAAAGAACCCACCAAATGACAGAAGGGAAATCGGCAAAAATAAAAGGAAAACACAAATGAAAAAAATGATTACAATGAACCAAATTATAAAACTTAAAATGAAAGAAACAATACATAAGAAAAAAAATGAACAACAAATGGATAAACAATGTATTAAACAAACAGTCAAGAAAAAAAGATGAAGAAGTATTAAAAACTTAAAAAACTAAAAGATAAAACTATACAACAAAAAAAAGTCTAATCTTATTTTTTTTCCCCTAACTTGTTGATTCCTTCATTGGCACACACCCCGTACCTTGTGACGCAAGATCTGTTGCTGAATTTTGCCTGTCTGTGTACCGATTGGCTCAGAATTTGCCAATTTCTTCTCTGTGGTAGACAGCCAGTCAAATATAGGCTCGGTCGTCTCATGAAATTGTTTGGCTAAAACCAATATGTCATCAAGTTGCTTCTGCCTGTAGGAAGATCATAATACAGAGTCATTTAGTGGAATAATAGAGGTTTTGTATTTATACGTAATCAGAAAAGAAGATGTCATCAAGTTGTTCCAGCCATTATACAGACCACACAGCAATTATTTACAAGAATGATAGTTTAATATGTATACCCATCAGGAAGCTTGTTAAAGAGGATAGTTGAGGTTCTTAGTTAGGGGTGCTTTCCTTTTATGGCACTATTTTAGGTTTAAAATGGACTAAAATTTACACTTCACATGATTCAAGAGGCCACAGATCAATGTTACTGAATAATTACTAAGGACCAGTCCGCACCACAAGCAGTCCAGTGCGTTTTTTTATGCATCAAAAACTCATGAAAAGTAGGTCATATGGTTTTCAATGGCATAGTTCACACCAGTGCTTGCAGTTACAATGCGCTCCAGTTCCAGAAAAAAAAGTAGAACACGTTGCATTTTTCCTGCACTGAAATGGTGTAAAACGCACCAAAAACGCACTGGAGCACACATGACCTTATTTAAGGTTGGAAAAAAGAAAAACGCACTGAACTGCATCAAAAACACACTGGAACGCATCAAAAAAACTTCAAAAGCGCACATACGGAAAAGCATCTGGAATGCGTTTCTATGGTGTGAAGTGGGCCTCAATGTTAAATATACAGTATATATACAGTTGTGCTCAACTGTTTGCATCCCCTGGCAGAAATCATGAAATGTTGACAATGATATTGAAACTGACTGATCATGCCAAAAAAACTGTCTTTTATTTAGGGTTAGTGATGATATAAAGCCATTTATTATCACATAGTTGTTTGGCTTATTTTAAATCCTAATGATAACAGAAATTACCCAAAATGGCCATAATCAAAAGTTTACATATCCTGGAATGTTTGGCCTTAGTACAGTTGCACAAGGTGACACACACAGGTTAAAATGGCAGTTAAAGGTTAATTTCACACATCTGTTTCAATTAGTGTCTGTATATAAATAGCCAATTAGTTTGTTAGCTCTCACGTGAATGCACTGAGCAGTCTAGATACTGAGCAGAAAAGAACTGTCAAAAGACCTGCATAACAAAGTAATGGAACTTTAAAAAGATGGAAAAGGATATACTGTATATACTCCAGTATAAGCTGAGTTTTTCAGCACATTTTTTTGTGCTGAAAATGCCCCCCTCGGCTTATACTCGAGTCAAGCACTTTTCTGCAGCAGAGAATGACATTTTCCGAACTGACTTTGGACCCCAAATTTAGTGTGCAAACCCAGTGGAACTAGCACTACAACATATCCAAAGCTGGGGTTCCTAGCACCAGTGGCCCCGAGATACGAGGCCCCAAAGTCTGTCAACTGTGTCCATCTGCAGCAATGTCATTTCGGGACCCTTTGGGTCCAGAGACGGCAGGAACCCTTAACTACCGAGTTTGAAGTTTGGGGGACCTATGGCTGCAAATGGGCACAGTGAGGCATGCAAATGGGCACATTGAGGCTGCAAATGGGCATTGTTGACCCTCTTTTCCACTTACAGGAGCTGCGCATTTCTCAACCTAGGCTAATACTCGAGTCAATAAATTCCCAGTTTTTTGTGGTAAGATTCGGTGCCTCGGCTTATATTCGGGTCGGCTTATACTTGAGTATATACGGTAAAAAGATATCCAAATTCTTGGATATGCCAGCCAGTGCTCATAACTTGCACAATTTGATATCAAACCAAGGTCAGGTAGACCAAGAAAGATCGCAACCATGACTGCTAGAATAATTGTTCCAAATAGAAAGAAAAACCCACAGGTAACCTCGGGAGAAATATAGGCTGCTCTGGAAAAAGACAGTGTGGTTGTTTTTCGGGAGCACAGTACGATACTTGAAGAAGCCTTTACTGCACCAATGCCACAAAAAAGCCTGATTATAATATGCCCGACAACACCTTGACACACCTCACTTGGCTTTTTTGTGGCATATCTCCAGAAGTTACCTGTGTTCTGAACAATTCTTCTGGCAGTTGTGGCTGCAATCTTTCTTGGCCTACCTGCCTTGGCATGGTATCAAGAGATCCCTGAATTTTCCACTTCTTAAGTGATTGAAAAGTACTGAGTGGCTTTAGATATGTTTTATATCCTTTTCCATCTTTATAAAATTTCATTACCTTCTTATGCAGGTCTTTTGACAGTTCTTTTCTGCTCCCAATGGCTCAATAGCTAGAGTGCTCAGGGCATCCACATGAGAGCTAACAAGCTCATTGACTATTTATACACAGGCACTAGTTGCAATTAACTATAAGCCACAGATGTGGAAAAATTAACCTTTAACTGCCATTTTAACCTGTGTGTGTCACCTTGTGTGTCTGTACCAAGGCCAAACATTCCATGGTATGTAAACTTTTAGGGCCATTTGAGTGATTTCTGTTATCAATACGATTTAAAAAAGAGCCAAGCAACGCTGTGATAAAAAATGGCTTCATATTCTGCCCTGGGTTACATGGTCTGTGGCTACCAATCATTACTGTAAAGTCTATATTGTTTTCAATCAATAGTGAGATAATAGGAAGGGATACTCCATGCGCGAAGCAAATTATAACCCACAAATCAACACTTGAACCGCATTCACATACTTATGTAAGAAACATTAAATTCTACAGTTCCACATTACTACTACCTAAAGAGTGTTATGACACTACCTGGACAGTAGGCAAGTAATGTACCAGATCACACCATTATTGCCATAGGCATCTCTCCTTCACAGTGTTGCCAGACCCTTCAAAAAAAACAAAAAACAAACAAAACAAAAAAAAAAAAGTTTGTTTTTTTTTTTACACTGAAAAAAGTAGTTGCCCACTGCCATCAGATAGAGCTTGGTGTCCAAACAACCTATACCAAGCTGCAGCAGTGATATTTGAAGGGTTGGGGAAATTTAAGAAAGTCTATTTTTGCACTAGAACTTCTATAGGCTCTGGTAGCACTATAAAGCGGATGCCTGTAAAAGATCCAGGTACAATTCAGCACCCTTTTGTTGCGGTTTCCACTATGCAGGGGAAGTCTTTGGCCACTTTCACACTGATGTGCTTTTGCTGCGCTAAAACACAGCTTAAAGTGGACCTTCAGTAATTTTTTTCAACTCTCCATCTATTAAATCTTCTGTCCTTGTTGTTTTAACTTTGAATAATAAAACATTTTTTTTCTGCCAGTAAATACCGTATACAGCCCACTAACTGTTTGTCTGGAAAAACCTAGGCTTATGACATCATGCACAGTTCTCTCTCTCACTTGTGAGTTTGCCAGGAAGGGAGGGGGGATGAGTCATAAGAGGGCCAATAAGAGCTGCGGAGTTGGAGGTGTGCCTCTGTGTGTCTGTGTAAATCCAGGAAGTGAACAGGCAGCATTCCTGGTGGGGCACCAGGAATAGATGGCGTAGTGGGGACCCTATGGGCCCACTCCACTACAAATTTGGGTGGGAGATCCATGAGGCCTAGCAGCGTGGCGAGGAACCCTTCAGCAAATTCAGCAGGTTTGGCGCCCTCGGCCCGTTTGGGGAGCCCCATTACCTGCAGAATGTTACAACGGAGCCTGTTCTCCATGTCCACCGTTTTCTCGTGCAAGGATTGTACCTGTTTTTGGAGGATTCTGAGTTCCCTGGAGTCCTCGTGCACCATGTCTTCTACCCGAGATATGCGGGATTCCGCCTCGGACATCCGGGACCGGAATTTTTCCATATCGTGCCTGATTAGGCTGACCCTCCATGGTCACCGCGTCAATGGTAAGGGTCTCCTTCAGGGAAGTGATAGCCACCATCAGGTCCACCGAGGAAGGCTCTGTGTCTCCCATGTTTGCAGGTGCCGTCTGAGTGCATGCAGTCACACAGGATGGGGAGGAGGGGGCAGAATGCATGGCCAAGATGGCCACCGAGGAGACCGGGCCTGGGGCGCTGTGTGTTTGCTGTATTTTCTCTTACCCAGAGCCATCTAGGAGGACAGGAGTAGCGGGAAACCGGAGAGGCACCTTTCGGACGCCGGCATAAGATTTTAGAGACGCCGACCCCGATGGCAGGATGACCAGAAGGATTAGGTAGAAGCGAAGCTCAGCTACTGCACATCTGCCTTGCTTCACATCCGGACAAGGCCCCTGGGACCCTTGATTTTCAATATATTTATAAATGATATAGGGTCTGGGATTAATAGTACCATTTCAGTCTTTGTAGATGACACAAAGCTATGCAGTGGAATAACGTCCTCACAGGATACTGTATAAATGACACTGACAGGCAAGGGGTTAACATTAGGGGGTGATCAAGGGCTTAAGCTTGTCCTAGGGAGGTGGTTAACTGTGGGAGGGAGTGGACTGACTGGGAGTACAGAGAGATCGCTGTTCCTAATCACTAAGAACAGACGATCACACTGTACTCCCTTGACAGAACTGGGATCTGCTTTGTTTACACTGGCAGATCCCCGTTCTGCCTCTCTGTGGAGCGATCGCATGTGGCCGGCGGACATCGCGGCCGCCAACCACGCGCATTACCTCCGGCGCCATGCACGTGCCCACTGTATCTATTATATGAAGAGCCGTACCTGTACGGTGATTTGCGCAATAGAGTCACCATGCCACAGTATAACTGGGCTGGCTGGTTGACAAGTAGTTAAAAAAGGCCTGGATTCTTTCCTAATACATGTACATAGTATAACTGGATTTTTTTCCCCCTCTGGAGCAAATTGGATCATGCTTTGCAGGGTTCTCTTTTGCCTTCCTCTGGATCAACTGTGGGTATAGGATTGTGCATATGAAGGTTTTCTATTTGCGTGCGTGTGTATTTTTTTTCTGTGTTGGTTGAACTGGATGGATGTCTTTTTTCAACCAGATTAACTATGTAACATCAGTGTGCTGCGGGTGCAGCGAGTTTTAAAAAGTCCTGCATGTTGCATCTTTGGTGCCATGTTTCCAAAGTGCACCAAAGAATGTACCTCCCATTGAAATCAATGGGAAACACATCAAAAACGCACCACGGTTGCATTTTTTGGTCCACTTTATGAGCCACAAGTCCATGTGTGCAGGCTGGGAGTCAGGCAACCAGAAAATGCAACAAAATGCATTAAAACGCAATTTTTGTGTCTCCAAAATGCATACCGCATTTTAAAGAGTAAATAGGCTCTTCAGCAAGGCTACAGGCTTTTATCTAACACACTACAGAAAGATTTAATGCAGATATTCATTAAAACAAAAGATAAATATTGCTTTCATCTGAAAAGATTAGTAACAGCTTCATCCATTTCTTACATGTATTATGTAATCAAAATTACATGTATTATGAAGCCTGTCAACAGAATTGTCACAGCTGTTTTCAGTCCCCTCAAACAGTTTTATTGCCTGTTCATCCCATCACTTCCTGTAACAGACCAAGCTGTCCAGTAAAAGTAGAAGTTAGAGGGGACAAACTATATAACACTGTTAGGGGTACGGTAATGGTCAGCTTCTTTTCATATGGTTGAAACACAATTTCCTAAATAACTTTTTTTTTTTTCTGTAACTGGTTAGAAATAGTTAGCTGGAGTTGGGATTTTAATTTGTTTATATTTTATTTACCACTTGACCTCCTGAAGATTTTACCCCCTTCATGACCAGAACATCTGTTGCTATTCAGCACTACTCTACTTTAACTGGCAATTGCTCAGCCATGCAACACTGTACCCAAATTAAATTTATACTATTTTTTCTTCTTTTGGTGGTATTTAATCACCATAGGGTTTTCTATTTTTTGCTATATAAATGAAGAAACAAAATTTAGAAAAAAAAAAGTTTCTCTTAGTTTCTGATATAAAATTATGCAAACAAATAATCTTTCTTCATAAATTTAGGCAATGTACCCTGCTACATCTCTTTGGTAAATATAACCCCAAATCAGTGTGTGTGTGTGTGTGTGTGTGCTGGGGGCACTCTGTGCAGTGTGCTCTCAGCACAGACAGAGCTGCGCATAAATGAGACCAGTGGATAAAGATCAACTTCCATGAGGCTTCATATAAGAGTTTGGTTGTTACTAAGACTACCTTGTCCACATGGTAACAAGGCTTCTATGAGATTTCACTGCAGATTGTCAACTTGTTAAAGGAAATATAAAAATATTGGACCTAATGACAGGATCAATAGGTGATTAAACCATGTTAGAGACTTAATTATCGAAGACTAACAGCTTGTTAATTCAGAAAATGTCAAAAAGATTATATATCAATTTAAACTAAGAACTTAAAGTGGTTCTAAAGCCTAAAAACTTTTTACCTTAATGCATTTCCCAGATTAATATAAAAAATGTTTAGGCATCAGTACCACTCCCTCATTCCTCCTTTCCATTCCTAAGCCCTCACTTGATCCAGCACTGTGCCTGTTTTTTTTTTTTTGAAGGCATTCATACTTTTTTTTTTTAATTGGAAAAACCAACTTTATTGAAAAACGTATGCATGGAACATAAATCACTGTGTCTGTTTGTAGCGGCTTTCCCTGCACTCACAGGCTTTACTGAGGCAGTGGGAGCCAATGGCTTCCGCTGCTGTCAGTAAAATCATGTGACGAATGAGCAGGAGGCGAGGCCGAGCCATGCGGTTTGTGTCTATGGGCGCAAGCAGCGCGACTCAGGATAAAGCCCACAAGTGTGCCACAATAGGAAGCCACACACCCAGAAGAGGAGGAGCCAAGAAAGCTAGTGGAGAACCCGAGAAGATGATGATTGGGGCCACTCTGTGCAATTCTATTGCACAGAGCAGGCAAGTATACTATGTTTGCCATTTTAAAACAATATACTTTACAATCTCTAACATACAGGAGTTGACAAAACTCATCTTTTGGACTGCACAGTGGGCTACCACCTCCCTTTCTTTGGAAGCATCAAGGTGGCAATATAGGTAACAATAGAAAATGCAATTTATTATTAAAGTGGTATTAACCCCAAAACCAAAGATGTAATATATTGCAGCTTAGCAATCCTGAGATATGATGCCTGTATTTGTTTTCTATTTTAAGGCTTTTTTCCCTTTGTTTCCACCTGGTGATCTAGCCAGTAACACATCTCCTGTATCAAGAGTGCTTCCACTCTGGATGAAGGAGCATAGGGGCACCTTTGAACAGCAGCATTGTGAATTGGGGGGGGGGGGGGGAGTTGAAGTTGTACTAGCAAATTTAGATACACTAACAAATTTAAGCCAAACTCCAGTGCACACTGCAGTTACAGCAAGCTTATTCTGTTGAACAATTAACTTACTGGCTCGATCACAAGATGAAAATAAAGCAAATAAAGCCTAAAGAAGAAAACTACAGCCATCACATCTAAGAATTGGTGAGCTGCAAAATAATAAGTGTTTGCTTTTGGGTTTAATAGCCCTTTAACTACTGGGGGGGGGTCACCTTTCCACATACAGAATATCATAGTAAAAACTAAATATACTGAGAGGAGACTAACTATATTTTTGATGCAAAAATTTGAAGAAAAAAGGAGACAGAATAAAGAATAGGTTATGCTTTTTTGGTTGGATAACAGGCTTATCTGACAATATGAGAAAAGAGAGAAAGGTAACCTGCACATGTACTGAGCAGCTCTGTAAAGTAACAGACTATACCTTGTTTGTGCCTTTTGCAGCAGGGAAGACCACCTCTCCTTGAGGGTTTCTAGCTGACGGCTTATCTTTTCGTTGTCAGCAGGGTCAGCTCCCTCTGCTATTCTTGCCCCTTCAGCCTGGATCATGTCCACAGTAGCCCTTCGGTCTTCCAAAAGATGCTGCAGGAGCTACAAAATGGAAAGTAAATGAGATATCACATTAATTGTTGACAGTTATTTATATGTTCTTGTTCCATAAGAATTTGAGGATTCTGCTGCCAAATCAGACTCTACAATATCATTTAAATTTTTATGTGTATGGGAATCAAACCATTTTTTAATAATTCAACTGTAATAGCTGCTAAACATTCCTAGCAGTTTTTTTAGGTATGCAGGTTTGACAAAATTTAGACATGTACCTTTTGCTCTTGGATTTGAGCTTTCACCACTTTGTACTCTGCAGATGGTGGTTTCTGGTTGGCAATCAGGTCTTCCGTGTCAGTGAGCCAGCTAAGCAGAGGTTCCAAAGCATCCTGGAACTTCCCACAATGCAGCAGGGCCTCCTGCAGCTGTGTCACCCTCTCTGCCACCTGTATAAAAATATTTTATTACTCGCAGATAAACAGCAATAACAGTTGATGAGGTAGAGGGTGAAAAAGGGGTCTTGAATTTTTTTCATACATGAATGTGATTTAACAGTTGGCTTGGAAAAGCAGTTTCAAGCTGTACAAGTCAGATGGTCTCATCTCTTACACCCACACACTGTCTATCTCACTGGAAATTAAATCTAAATCCTCCCACCACATCTCTGTGCAATATAAGGGGTCTACTTTACTTCTGCTAAGATCGGCTGTCAGAACAGAGAAATATTATGTGCTGCTTGCACTTTTCATTTTCCTCCTGCTGATTCACACAACAGCAATGCCACAAGCACACAGTACATATATGCTCACCTTCTTATTTAGTGTGTTCCATCTTGCATTTAGTTCCTCTGTGTCGTGTTCTAATCCATGCACATCAGAGTTTTTGTCTGCACTTTGAATTAGACCCTGGCCAAGGCCATTTACTTGTTGCAGCTTCAGCTGAAGAGAGTCCACCTTTTCCTTCTGGAAAGCCTTAAAAAGAAGACAAAATAAATAAATGACAAAAAATTGCAGTTGTGAATGGTGCTCTCAGATATGGTTACGATGCAAAAAATAAATAAATAAATAATAATAATTAAAAAAAAGCATCTGGGACTGTATATCGATTAGGAAAAAGGTACTTAGATGTTGTTTTTTAATAAAATAATTACATCATCCACATACAGAAATAGAAAAGACACTCTGAATTAAACATTGTGTGTTTAGTATCACTATAAGTGTTTGAGAAGATAAGTAGCTTCATTGAAAAACGGTTAATAGGTTATATTTAAAGATGGATGTACATTTCCATAGCTACATAGTTAGTCTGGCTGAAAAAGACATAAGTCCATCTAGCTCAAACAATAAAAGGGAAATAAAATTAAAAAAAAAAAAATAAATTACAATCCTATCTACACAATCCTATACCCACAGTTGATCCTGAGGAATGGAAAAAACCCCCCAGCAAAGCATGATCCAAAAAGTTCATGCCTCCTTGTCCTCTGTGATCACCTTAAAGCGGAGTTCCACCCAAAGTGGAACTTCCGCTTATCCGATTCCTCCCCCCTCTTCCGGTGCTGGGGGGGAGCGGGTACCTGTTTTCTACAGGTACCCTGTCTGTTCCCACTTACAGGAGACAGGGCTGCAGAGAATTACATCAGCAGCTTGGCCCTCCTCCTGCCGGGCAAGTGAGAGTGCAGTGCGCTTTGTGAATGCACAGTAGGGACCCAGCCATGAAGCTGAAAAGCTACACTGCCAGGTTCCCTTACCCGCAATGGCGGCGCCCGACCAGCCGATGTGTGCCGACATCGCTGGACTCCAGGACAGGTAAGTGTCCTAATGTTAAAAGTCAGCAGCTACAGTATTTGGGGCGGGCAGAACTCCGCTTTAAAGTGAAAAACTTAAAAACTTAACACCAAGTTCACTATATGGACCCCTTAGATATTTGTACATGTTGATCATATCCCCCCTTAATCTCCTCTTCTCAAAAGTGAATAAACTCAGTTCCTCTAATCTTATCTCATAGCTGAGCACCTCCATGCCTCTTATCAGTTTGGTTGCCTTTCTCTGCACTTGCTCCAGTTCCCCGATATCCTTTTTGTGAACTGGTGCCCAAAACTGAACTGCATATTTCCATACATTTTATGAGTGTTTTAACACACTTGTAAAATGCAGGTCAGTGCATAGACTAGAGGTCGACCGATATTTCGCCTTTTTAAAGAAATCGGCATCGGCCGATTATTAGGGAAAAAAGGCAGATTGTGAGGGATCTGAGGCAGGGGGCGTGCTGAGTGGAAATCCCCCCCGGCCGCCTGCCATCTATTCCAAACGGCTGCTATCACGGCCGCTGTCTGCTGACTTTTTTTTTTTTTTTTTTTTTGTCCGTGGAGGAAGTCGGCAGCGGCGGCCGCCGATTGGCTGTTACCGGCCGCGCTGCATTCTGGGGATAGTAGTCCAGAGGCAGAGGCGGGGCGCGCAGCACGTCAGAAGAGTGGAGCTGTCTTTGGCCAGGCGAGGGGACGGAGCGGAGCCGGGAGCGCACCGCTGGTGGGCACTGCTAAGGTGGCAGTGAATTACATTATTAGGCTGCACTGGTGGGCACTGATGAGATGGGACTGATGGGCTGCACTGATGTGATGAACTGGTTGGCACTTGTTGGCACTGATGTGATGCACTGGTGGGCAGTGGGCACTGATGTGATGCACTGGTGGGCACTGATGTGATGCACTGGTGGGACTGATGGGCACTGATGAGATGCACTGATGGTATGCACTGATGGGCTGCATTGATTGGCACTGATGGGCATTGATGGGATGCACTGAAGGGCACGCATGAGATACACTGGTTGGCACTGGGCCGCACTGGTGGGCACTGATGGACAGCAATGAGGTGGCACTGTTGGACACTGATAGGCTGCACTGGTGGGCACTAATGGACACTGATAGGTTGCACTGGTGGGCACTAATGAGGTGGCACTGATGGACACTGACAGGCTGAACTGGTGGGCACTAATGAGGTGATACTGATAGGCTGCACCTCACCTCTGTACCCTAAACAATAACCTCCTCCCCACCCTAGATTTTCTGAGATGAAGGAAAAAAAAAAATCAGCCTAAAATATCGGCCGCAAAAATCGGCAACATATATCGGCCATCCGCCGCCCCGATTTCTAAATAT
Organism: Lithobates clamitans; assembly: GCA_037952925.1. Classification (NCBI taxonomy): domain Eukaryota; kingdom Metazoa; phylum Chordata; class Amphibia; order Anura; family Ranidae; genus Lithobates; species Lithobates clamitans. The sequence continues at coordinate 1,242,339 of JBBGZY010001858.1, forward strand.
CGGCATTGGCCACAGAAAAACCCATATCGGTCGACCTCTAGCATAGACACAAAAACAATTGTTCTCACTGCAACGCAGGTCAATGCAGCGTTGTGGTGTGAACAGGTCACATAAAAAACAATTGTGTTTTATGTGTTTATACGTTTACCGGCAATTTTCAAGTGTGCTAAAACGCAGATCAGCGTGATAAAACGTGCATAAAATGGATAGAAATTTTCCCAAGTCAGTGTGAATTCAGCCTACAAAGGCAACAAACTAAAAAAGCGAATACCGCTATTTCATAGCACACACTCTCACTCAGCACTGCATGCTAATCCTTCACTAAAAGAAGGATGATATCACTTTAATGAATTGTTTAAGAGGCAGGGTCAGATCGCAGATGACAGCAAGGATGACATCATGAGAGGAACATACAGGAAAGATTATTTTCAGAACAAAATTTATGTCTACTTCAATCCAGAAGAGAGAAACCGTGCCATTGTATGGAACAGAAAAGTACAGTAACTGGATTTCCCTTCTCCAAAAAAGGACCCTCCAGGCAGGTTGTTCACAGAAAACGTCAGCCAGTGAAAGTTCTGCCTGTCCTTGTCTGCATAATGTTCTGCCAAAATACGCATTTTTTTTTTTTGCCCAACTCAGCCCACATGTAAAACACAGCACACCTTTGTGTGATGAACTTTTGTCATTCAGAGGTTTTCTCCACCATGCCCACCACTTTGACTAGCCAGACACAGCTCCAGTTTTTTTCTGCTGAATTTGCCAACATTGGTGAATAGCCCAGTTGGCAGCACCCAGACCAACACACTTCAATCTGAAAGTCAAAGGGGCCAGAGGGGAAATTCTTAGACATTCGGTGGCTGCGGCCAATCAGGTGCAATTACTGTTCAGGTGTTCTGAGAGCAAAGAGCTGCGGCTGTCAAAATACTATAGCCAGCGAGAATGATACCTCCAGTACCAGTGTGGGTAGTGAAACGTATAGCCTTCATTTTATTTTTACATCTAAATGAAAAGTTCACTTCTTGGCCCAGTTTTTTAAATTTTTCTTCAAGGCACACAAACACCTTAAGATTTTTTTCAGAGAATCAATACTTATTGTCGAACCCTGCTAAATATCAGCAGATGTGTGCAACCAAGGACGTTCACAAGGTGGATGAGGGCATGCAATGGATGAAAAATGTACTAAATGGTATAAAGGCAGCATAAACGAAATGTCTGTAGATCCCTGATGCCCAACATGTGGCCCGTGGGCTGCTGGGCACCACATCGTCAGGTGAGTGGCAACGGGACGCTCTGTGCGCTCCAGCACCTACAGTGAAAGAAAGATGCTGTATTCTCTGCCCACAGGACAAGTAAAGCCTTGGCCTGGAGGGAAAGCGAGGTGGGGAGAGATGTGATTAGGTAGTCAATGGGACCAATGAAATGGAAATGGGAGAGTTAACACTTTCACTGCCATGACTGCAAAGCTTGGAAGCTACATTACAGGCATTGGATTTGGGGGCGGGGGGGATAAATGTAACACTTTCGCAGCCATGAACAACAATTTGTGGTGTGTGTGTGTGTTTGGGGGGGGGGGGATAATTGTCACTGCCATGACCACCAATGCGGGGGATGGGAGTTTAACTTACACTGCCATGGTCACTAATGCAGAGAGGAGGAATAGGGGGGTTTAACGTTCCATGCCATGACCAATGCAAAGGGGGGGGGGGGGGGGGATTTCACTGAACAAACTGTAAATGTGGGTGGAAGGGTTAAAAGTTCCAGCACCAGTGCTGGGGCTATTATTGCAGTCACTGACATTAATGTTGGGGGGGCTTATATTGCATCTGCTACACCAATGTTGGGTGTAACTACCGTGTCCACTGACACCAATCTTGGGGTTATTATTGCATCTGCTGACACCAATGTTGGGGGTTATTATTGCATCCGCCGACATCAATGTTGGAGGTTATTATTGCATCCGCCGACACCAATGTTGGGGGTTATTATTGCATCCGCCGACACCAATGTTGGGGGTTATTATTGCATCTACTGATACCAATGTTGGGGGTTATTATTGCATCCGCCGACACCAATGTTGGAGTTTATTTATTCCAGGGTTAATAGTTCCAACACCAGTGCAGGGTGCTATTATTGCAGTCACTGACATTAGTGTTAGGGCTGTTATTGTATCTGCCGACACCAATGTTGGTTGTTATTACCGCGTCCACTGACACCAATCTTAGAGTTATTAAGGCCTTTACTGACAACAATGTTCGGAGCTATTATCACATGCCCTGACAGCAACATTGGGGATTATTATGACATCCACTGACATCAATGTTGGGGGTTATGTGTCCACTGACAAAGCTAGGGGTTATTGTACTCCAGCTTCTTTAGTGTGCATTGGGATACAATGCAGAACTCTTTAGGCGGTGAAGTGCTAAAATGCGCTGCCATTGCGTAGCCCTCCAGAAGTGTCGGTGGCCGCAGCTGAGGCCCTCTAACTTGCAAGTGGACTGTCAGATGCATCACCCAAAACCTCTTGTCCGCTTCATTATGAATTATGACATGGGCAGGACACAGTCCTGAAAGTGTACAGTAGGTTAATCTCAAGGACCCAGAAAAAAAATCCTGAGAGACTTCCCCCTGCAGCAAAGGAAATTTGCTGTCATTGTCTGAATGTAACATTTCAAAAGGAAAAGAGAATGCACACTACCAGAAAATGTTCACTTTTTAATGAATGCTTTTTATTTCAACACAAGCTACTATTTATATAATCAGCCTACAATGGCATGCCTCTCTTCTCTGACCAATATGTGAGCCATTCCACAGGGAACCTTCATGCCCCCCCATGATACAATGAGTCACAAAGCGCCTGTCACACAGAAAACCAACAAATGCACATGTTATTTATAGGACATGCAGAGCTTGGAAGCTTTGCAGTGACACTACAGGCATCGGATAGAATTTTGTACTTGCTAATTTATAGTCTTGCTATTGTACATCTATGTGGACAGAATTTCAGAATGCCATGAACAGCATGTAAGATAAAAAGTATTTTAGAATTGAAATTTATAGAATCAACAGAAAAAAGTGATTGGGTGATCATCTCAACCCAAGATAGGTGAAGAGATTAACGCATTGGCGATTACAGAATACTTATATGAGACCTAGTAAGGCTATTTTAACCACTTGTGCTCTGGAAGGTTTTAGCCCTTTCATGATCGGGCCATTTTCTGCTATTCAGCCCTGCGCTACTTTAACTGGCAATTGCGTTGTCATGCAACACTGTATGCAAATTAAATTTCTATATATATTTTTCACACAAATACAGCTTTCTTTTGCTGGCATTTGATTCAAGTGATAATGATATATAAGTGAAAAATATTTTCTACTGTGTTATAAAACAAATCTGATAAAATCAAATTTCTTGATAACTCTAGGCCAAAATGTATCCCACTACATGTATTTCGTAAAAATCCCAATAAGTGTATATTAATTGGTTTGTGTGAACTAGAACTGCACGATTCTGGCCAAAATGAGAATCACGATTTTTTTAGGTTCAATAAGTTTTTATTGCATATAAAGTAATTTTCCAAACGGCAGATGAATACATTAACAAGACCAGATGCTCGACATCGGGCAATCTGGTTTAATAGGAAAGAAACATACATAGGCAGATCAGTACAATATTATGCGTTCTGTCCTCAGTATGAAGATAATGTGGTGTCTCGACAGCTTTCGGAACTTTTGCTTAGTCTTATTAACAAAAATTCCCGAGATCTGGACGCCCCAACGGGATCATGCTGCGCCCAGATGTCAAAGAATTAAAAATAAACAGACAGATAATTTGAAAGCCAACAGCATATATACCTTGGTATATTGTCCAGTCTGTTGGAAGTTGTGAGAAAATTGATACTAAAGAGCAGAATACTGTAGATTATAAGTCTTGGCTATAGATAACCAAAAGGGGTAGTATAAGAATAAGGAAAAGTGTTAGAATGACAGGAAGAGGAAAGAAAAAAAGGAGGGGGGGGAAGGTGCAGGAAGGAAGACTGGCGGGTAGGTAAGTGAGGGGGGGAGAGGGGAGAAGGGGGGAGGGAGGGGGACAGCGAGCCTCATCCCAAGTCAGAACCTATATTGCTAGGTTGTTTGTGTAGAGTTAGTAGGTCCTGTTACTTGACTAGGTGCCTTCGTATCTGCGAGTCTGCGTTTTAGCTTATCTGAAGTGGAGTAATGCCTCCAGATACTCCAAATAAAGGAGAATTTGGCGTATTTGTCTATGGCCCTGGCTTGCATTTCCTCCATAAGCATGGTATTGTTTATTTCACTCACCCACTCTAGAAGAGATGGAGGAGTGGTGGATTTCCAGTGTCTAGAGATTAATTGCCTGCCGCTACTGAGAAAAAAATACCAGGTAGTATGGATAGAAGAGCAATGAAAGGAGAGGGGGAGAGTGATTTATCGTAAATTTCAGTATAGGTCTGGAAGATTTGGGTCCAAAATGGACAGATCACATCGCATTCCCACCAGATGTGACTACACATCGCATTCCCACCAGATGTGACTATACATACCCTTCGCAGAATTGCATCTCCAACAAATGTCGGTGGTTGATGGAAACATGATCCTGAGATTCGTTGGCACTCGATACCATCTGGATAAAACCTTGTAATTTTTTTCCTTGGTGTAGCACGAAATGGCTGATTTGTGGGTAAAGAGAAAGGCCTTACTCCATTCAGCATCAGTTATTTCCCTCCCGAGTTCCTCTGACCACGCTTTGGTGTAATTGGTTAAGGTATCATGGGTGTGTTCTATAATCAGTGAGAATCACAATTTTTTTTTACTTAGAATAAAAAGATCACGGTGCTCTCACGATTCTCGCGACAATTTTGTTTTTAGGAGAGAGAGATTGATAGAGTGATTGATTGAGAGGTTCATTGAGAGCTTCTCCTCTCCTCTTAGGGGTCCCCCTTTTCTTTCAAGTGACCCCCCCTTTTCCCTCTTAAGTATCCCCCTATTATCCATTCAGGTGCCCCTACTTATCTCAGGCGTCCCTCTTTTCCTGCTCTCTAGCGATCTCCCTCTCCCTGTCAGGTGCCCCCAATCCCAGGATGCCCCCCCCTATATTAGGTGTCCCCCTTGCACCCTCTCAGGCGTCCCCCCTCTGTCAGGTGTCACCTCACCTGCTGCTGGATCTTGCCGTCCTGTCACCACCCAGTGTGTTGTGGCCCCGGTGGGACACACCTGGCACAACAGGCAGAGCACCCCAAGCAGAGAGACCCCCATCCGGGGGATCTGGGCGGTTCCGGTCAGGGCTCTGGTCTCGGGGGGGGGGGGGGGCTGTATGGCCCGCTCCTGCTTTCCGCCATGTTTCCCGCTGACATCACACTCAACGTCCTCTACCTACCAACACCGGGGGGCGGGGCTGTCACTCTGACATGCTTACTGACCAATCACATTCTTCTGCTAAGTGACGTCAGCACGCTGGCTCCGACGGCTTCCCCTCCGCTCTAACACAGGGACAACATTGATCAGTGTGCGGCGGCGCATGCTTTTCAGCTCGATCGTCAGAATCGCACAAATCTGGAGTTGCGATCGCGGCGGGCGGAGAATCGCGATAACGATTCTCCGCGATTAATCGTGCAGCACTAGTGTGAACGTGTTATAGCATCTACAAGCTATCGGATAAATATTTTAAAATTGATCAATCCTGATGTACTGATAAACTATCTAATTACTTGAGGCCTTTAAAATGCCAGGACAGCACAAATACACCCCAAAATGACCCCTTTTTGGAAAGTAGACAGTTAGTAAAAGGCATAGCGAGTTTTTTGAAGTTGTAATTTTTAGTAAAAATTTTTTGGAAAAATAAGAAATTCAATACATTTTTATTTTTTATATACTGTCATCAGTGCAGTACAGCATGATCATATGAATGGTATGGCGGTGATCAGGTATACTGACTGGTGACATTCTGTAATGTGTAAAAAAATAAATAAATACATTTTTTTCTCTTTTTTTAATATTGTTATTGCTTATACAGTGAAGACCACTGTATAAGCAATAGTTTTAGCTTTCATGAATGGGTTACCCAGCTTGCTTTTGGTTGTCATCTGTTATTGACTACAGCTAATCACATGGTAAAGGTAGCCAGGTACCACATGATTGCTGTGGGTCAATCACAGATCACAACGAAAAGAAGGCTGCTTATGGATGGAAAAACATTCATAACAGGTTGTTTACATTGTTATGTGATCGCTATGACTAATCATAGCGATCACATGACACCCGATTACTGGTAACTGTAATCCACTGTGTGTGGAGGGAGGGCGCACTCCGTATCCCTAACCCGGAGCAGGCACACAATGATGCACATGTACATGATTGTGCTTCTCCAATGCAGTATAATTACTGTGGCGGGTCGGCAAGTGGTTAAAAAAATCCAACGGTGAAATCTGTGTGTGTCCAGGTTTGTGTTGTCTACCAATATGGAGGAAAAGAAAACAGTCTCACAAAAGTCCCAAAAACATCTTAAAATGTGTGCACACAACAAATTTACATATGGTGCTGCTGCACTGTAACTCAACCAAGTAGGGAGGTGCCATCAGCACATCCACTTGCTCAAGACAAGTTATTTGTCATATGTCAAATTGGGATAGCAACATTTTGAAGCCACCAAAAGATGCCTTCCTCAGGCAGCAGTGACAATATTTATTGGTACAAACAGTCCTTAATAGTATACAAAAGTCCATTTACTACTCATTACCAATGACAACTAAAGTACAAAATGAACACAAAAGTGAAGACATAAGGAAGGAGTCATTTGGTAGCTTTAAAACATTGCTATCCCACATGTGACAACTAAAAACTGTCTGGTGGCATCTCTTTACTATGTTAGATAATATGTAATCCTCTACCCATAATGAGCTCCAGTTGCAATGGGCTTAACCTTTTTAACCAATGCAGATAAATTAAACTTGAATGAATGCAATCTTGAAATACAAGGGGATGTAGGTAAGGTAATGCCTAAACCCTGCATGCAAGATTGTAATAACCTACATTCCTCTGCACAATCAAGACATAAAAAGTGTTGGGGTCTGCATCCCATCTGTAATACAACCTATGTTAACTAGCAACTAAGTGAAGCCTAAAACACAGGGCACAATGGCCACATAGCTCATTCCTGTTTGTGGCACAGTTCACATCTTTGCATTTTTTAAACCACTTTCTGCATTTATGGTTAATTTTCCAGCAAGAGTTTCTTCAACACATAAAAAAAAAAAAAAAAAAAAAGGCAAAGCTGTGTATAGAGCGTATTCTCATAATGTCCTGCATTTTTCTGCACTGAATCAATCAAACATATGGGTACTTTATAAAGGGGGTGGCAGAACAGGATTTGTCATTTAGGGCCAGGGAATTACTGCATGTTCAGTGTGAAGTGTGCCTTCTAGGCCCCAGGCTACAACTTCAAGGCTGAGTGCGACCAGTTCCATCTTAAAAAGAAAATTTAAAAAATGCTATACTTCTGACTTCTCACTTATGCCAGCGTTCAAGAGAAACTGCAGAATTGAGTAGTCTGGAAAGGTGTATTTAACATCCATCACAAAGTGTGTCACCATGGGAAGATTTACATTCCTTTTTCTGATCTGGTGACAACTTAAAATGTTGTATTTTCCCTCACTCTTACTTCTAATAGCAGTCACCAGGCCAAACAGAGAAGGTGAATCTTCCTTATAGAGACAAGCAAGACACGTCACCACTTAAAAAAAAATAAATAAATAAAAATTTGACATTAGATACACTTTAGGCCCTTGCACACAGGGCTGTCCCTCTCTGTGTTTAGTATGCCCAGAAGGGACAGGTGCAGCAGCCAACCCTCCTGCAGGTAGCCTGTCAAAGTCTATGGCAGGCTGCGGCTGGACAGGGATGAAAGCATTCTCTGATTGGACAAGGTGGAGAGTGTGATGTCACCGCTTTGCTTCTTTACCTCATCCATTCAGAGAACGCTGTGCAATCAGTAAGATATTGCAAAGCGTTTTCTGATTGGTGCCCGTGTCAACCAAGTGACCACCTGTATTCTGTAAGCGACCGGGCAGCCACTCAGCATGGGACCTGGAAGCACGTGCCTACTACAGTGATTTCCAGCTTGCAGGGAAATCGACCAGCTACTGTATATACATAGTTACATTGGTCCAAGCTGGATCAATGTAATTATGTAAAACTATCCATACCTGGAAATCCGCTTTGCCCCATTCATACTTCACGTAGTGGGAACGCGTGTTCCCGCTCACAATTTCCAAATTTCCGTGGGTCTCACATAGGGTTGCCCTATGCAAGGACAAACATGCCAAAGAGGCCCTTGAACCTTTTTGGGTGACCAGCTTCGCACTGTCATCATTTTTGTGCATTTTTTAGCACAATTGTGACATAATTGCTCGATGTTTAGGGTGCCATTAAAGGATACGTTCACCTTTGGGAACATGCTACATGTTCGGCCCATTTTTAGGGTGGAACATGTAACATGTCCCCACTGTTGCAGCGTCTCCCCGATCTGCTGTCTGTAGTGACAGCGAGCCGGAGATCTGCTCCCCAATCTTGCTGTCACAAGTTAAAAAACAAAATGCTTGCCCTGCAGCATCATTTATTCACAGAATTCTGTGAACAGGAGAACTACAAGTACCATCAACCTTTGCAACTGTCAGCTTGTTGCTCTCAATGAATTACCAAGGCACTGTTGAGCACTCTAGGTAGTTCATTGATGCTTCCTGTCAGTGTGTAACTGCCTGCTTGTACAAGGTACAAGCACAGGCAGCTTACACAGACAGTCTGCAAGAGCCCTGCATTGCACCCTCGATCTGCTGATCGTGAGTGCAATGCTTTCCAGGCTCCAAATATTAGAATAAAAACCTTTAAAGAAATGCACTTTTTGTACCTGCAAAAAGATGTGCATTTTTTTTTTCAAAAGGTGAACTTCTTCTGAAGGCTGGGTTCACACTGGTACTACAAACGCTCCGACATTGGGAGCACGTCACATGACGTGTATAAATCAATGGTTCCCTATGAGAGCTGTCTTAACAAGTCCGACACATGTCGGTCCGACTTTGAAAGGTTCCTGCACTATTTTGGTCCAACTTTGATCCTACTTCAGCCCATTGAATAACATTAAAGGTCGGATCATCGGATTAACTGATCCGACCTTGGCATGTGACTTGTGCTCTGGGGATCTTGAAGGGGCACCCCATGTTAGGTGTAAAAAAAAAAAAAAAACGGCATAGAGTCCCTCCTCCAAGACCATACCAGACCCTTCAATCTGGTATCGATTTTAAAGGGAATCCCCAAGCCAAAAAAATGGCGCGGGGTCCCCCCCCCATAAATCTTTACCAGACCCTTATCCAAGTAAGCAGCCCGGCAGGTCAGGATAGGGGGTGGGGACAAGCGAGTGCCCCCCCCTCCTGAACCATGCTAGGCTACATGTTCTCAACATAAGGGGATGGGTGCGTTGGTGGCAGGGGAACACCCCTCACCCAAAAGCACCTTGTCCCCATGTTGATGGGGACAAGGGTCTCTTCCTGACAACCCTGGCCGGTGGTTGTCGGGGTCTGCAGACGAGGGAGCATATCGGAATCTGGAAGCCCCCTTTAACAAGGGGGCCCCCAGATCCCGGCCCCCCACCCTATGTGAATAAGTATGGGGTACATTGTACCCCTACCAATTCACCTAAAAAAAAAAAAGTGTCAAAAATAAAAACAGAACACAGGTTTTTGACAAAGCACGGGAATGTAATAAAGCCTCCCTGGTGTCTCCTCCAATTTCTTCTTCCTCTGCTGATGTCTTCTCCCTCTGCCAGTTCTCCTCTCTCCGCTGTCTTCTCCCTCTTCCGGGTCTCCTCTCCCTGCTGTCTTCTCCCTGTTCTTTCCCAGATATTCTGCCAATGCTGGCTCCCACTCTAATGTTAGGTCCACCGTGTGCCATTACTTATACAGCCATGGGGCATGGCCACCCGGATGCATCTGGAGGCCCGCGCCCCCTTGTGAGGTCACCTCCTGGGGCTCGATGGGATGGGGACATCACAAGGAGCAGAGCCTCTGAATGACGTCACTGGGTGGCCATGCCCCCATGGCTATATAAGTAATGGCACACAGCGTACTTAGCATTAGAGCGGGAGCCAGCGCCGGGAGAACATCAGAGAAAGAACAGAGGGAAAAGACAGCGGAGAGGGGAGACCCAGCAGACGGAGAACACAGTGCAGAGAGGAAGACCGGCAGAGGGAGAAGACAGCAGAGAGAAGAGAACCGGCAGCGGGAGAAGACAGAGAAGAGAGGAGAACCGGCAGCAGGAGAAGACAGCGAAGAGAGTAGAACCGGCAATGGGAGAAGACAGCAGAGAAAGGAGAACTGGCAGTGGAAGAAGACATCAGCGGAAGGAGAGGAACTGGGAGGATGAAGACATTGCCGGAGGGAGAAGAAATCGGAAAGAGTCGCCGGAGCTGCTTTAATAAATTACTTTGTCAAAAACCTGTGTGGGGTTTTTATCTTTGACACTTTTTTTTGGTGAATGGGTAGGGGTACTTGGGGGGGGGCAGGGCCCCCCTGCCCCAAAGCACCCACCCCCCATGTTTAGGGCATTTGGTCTGGTATGGCACGGTCGTCCCCACCTCTTTCCTGACCTGTCGGGCTGTATACTCAGATAAGTGTCTGGTATGGACTTTGGGGAGACCCCACACTGTTTTTTTTTTATTTTTTATTTGGAATGGAGGTTCCTCTAAAGATTCATACCAGACTCAATGGGCCTGGTATTGTCGGGATCAAAGTTGGATCCCGTTCATTGAAGTCGGATGGAATTCAGACTTCAAGTCACAGGGATCCACAGTCGCATGACTGTCGTACCAGTGTGAACCCAGCCATAAGAATGAATGGCACCCAAACCCGCATTATGCATTTTTTGCTGCAATTTTAGTGCGATTTGGAATAGATAACAGTGGAGCGAAGTGTGACTGCAGCCTTAGTATGTCACTAGTAGAATCAAATTCTACTAGTTCTAGTTAATTCTGAAAATAAAAGCCAACTAAAGTTAAAGAAAATGCAGCCATCACATATGAAGACCGATGAGCTGAAATATTGTTCTTTTGTTTAGAAACGCTTTTAGCTTTAGGAATGGTAAACAATAGCTCACAGCAATGGAGAGTTACAAACAGTGAGAGTGAGAAAGCTGGCAGCATATCATTTAAAAACCAGGAACAGTCATGAAATATAAGAGCACTAAAAGGTTTAACTCATTTCCATTAAAGGTAACAGAGGAAAGCAATATCGTGGAACACAGCAGTGCAGGGAACCATGGCCTGGAGCAGAAGCAAAAGAACATTTAAACAACTAAGATTACATAAACTGAGTGCTATGTACACAGAACTTCGGATATGTTAGCTTTGTATTTAGCAACTAGCTTGTCATTCAGTGAGGAAGTGTTAAGAATTCAGATTTGTTTATCCACTACATATGTGGTACTTGACCTTGGTTACAGGAAAGGAAAATCCTTTACTAGAAGAAATATTGATAGAAGTTAAATTTCTCCATTACCACAGTACTTTTTATAACGGACTGAAATGACAGTCTTGTGGCCCTCCTTTTTTAGCTCAAATACATGTTCTGTTATTCTATAAATCCAAAATAGCAAGCTGTTTTGTTACTGCATGTTTATTGATGAGAAGGACAATTGCCAACAGAATTATCTATATTGTTTAAATACAACAGTTATCTTGCTCCTAGACATTCTTCGAGCAGCAGATTATTCTGTACTTGATGTGCTGGAGCTCTCCGCCTACATCATGCTATGAAAAGCACTGTGCACTAGTGATCTATAATTAACCATTGGGTGAACAAACTGTATGCTAATCAGGAATGTAGTCATCTCTGCAGTTATGTAATCAGTGGGTCCCATCCATTCCTTGGAGGCTCAGGCAATTGATAAACTTTGGGCACTAAGCCTTCAACAAGATCAATCCCCTTTTATAATACAATGCTGGAGATAGTTTGAGCTGGTAAAGCCGCAAAGGTTGTCATAGGCCATCTAAACCAACCCTTTAATTGCCAGCCCACTGAAACTTTGAAAATGTTACCCAAGTTATATTGGTTTATCGGCAGTCTTCTAATTTATAAAGCTTATCAGAGAGCTCAGAAAAAAGGGAGCGGAAAGCTGATTTTACACTCTGCAGAGCTCAGTGAGGAGAGAACTGATTGGAGGGAAGGGACATCCCCCTCCACACAGCACACAAGAACAGAGCTGAGGCTGTCAATCAGCTGGAGATCCCTCTCCTGTCACCTTTTTTTTCTCTTGGTGTCAGGAAAAATTGGCAGAAGTGATTCATGTTGATTGCAGAGGAATAAAGCAGCAGACAGAAATAACACTTAGTGCTTTTATTTGAGACAAGCACACACTATAGGGGGATATGCAGTGTTCATATTTCAGGTCTGAAGTTTACAACAACTGTAACATAGATCACTGCATGACACATATGGGTCATGTATCACAATGTAATTGCCAGGGGCTGTAAGGACTGTCCCACAGCCACAAATGATTTAGATTTTTTGATTGGTGAAATAATGACCATTCTGATAATCTGACACGAGTCTCAATTATTTAGTAATGCAGGGATGGAAAAAGTAGAATTCAGAGGCCTATCCAGTACTCACAAAGCTCTTTTAAGGAACCATGCAACACATCTTATACCTTTGAATGAAAAAGCTTAACATTTGGGGAGCCCCTGTAACATCTGCATTTACTACCTGCCCGCTGAGATTTCTACAGGACTAAAATATGGACATAAAAGTGCTGCAAAAACACAAACCTAAAAAACATTCATATTTGTAAAATGTAATTGATGTCAGTGTGATGTTAGTAACAGCTAAATTAATAGTTTGACACCTTCAAAATATTTGTAAAAACACATTTGTTACCTCTTTATCTGAAGCAGTTTCATCTGCTGAGCCATAAGACAAAGGGCTTGAATCCACACAAACTTGTGAAGAGGTGGCATCTTTACAGGTGGCATCTTCAGATAAGTAGCCCGCAGCCTGGAGGGCCACACAAACCCCTCCTTCTTTTGCTGGTTGCAGACCATTGTCTGTTGTATTTACAGACACAGAGCAGCTGTCACTCACTTCTGACAACTGAGCACATGCACATGGTCCTTCAGATGCAAGCTCTAGATGGGTGTTGTTCTGATTTGAAAGATGGAAAATTTGTGCCTCTGTCACAGCTGCAGAATCACACAGATTTTCATCATTGTGTGTTTTGCAGCTGGTGTCCATGCAGTAATTTTCACCTGACTGTACAAACTCCTCATTTTGTGAATCTGCATAATGTATAGGTGACATGGAGTCAGGGGTACTTTCAGATGCTGTACTGTACTCGGAGCAATCTTCATGGGATGCATGAAGATCCAAGCAAGGCATATTGACCTGATGTTCAGTATCAGATGGAAGGAAGTCCTGGGAAGCTACAACTAGAGAGTCTTCAATGTCTCCACAACTTCTTAAGGAATTGTCACCTAAAGCCAGATTGGAGGCACTTCCAGACCCAGTAAAGCCATCATGTACATCTGCCTGCCCCAAAGTGCCAGAATCCAAGCTTGGATTAAGACCAATTAATGTTTCAGAATTCTGAATTTCAGAAATGGCATCATGTGATAAGGCAGATGGGCAATTTGTAAAAACAAATAACTGTGATTCATTTATATCATAAGGTGGACAACCTGCCCCTTCACATGTTGGCATTTCATTTGTCTGAGAACAATACCTTTGAGTTTCCACCAAGTCAGGCTCCAAGGGAAAATCCTCAACTGTCTCAGTACCTGAAGATTCCTGAATATTTACCTCTAAACAAGTGGTAACCACAGTTGACTTATCTACAGCATCACAGATGGTAACTATATCCGAGTCCCCTGTAGCTGATGCCTCTAGTTCTGTCACACTAATCTCTTTATGTGTAATACCACTGTCAACAAGTAAATGGTGCTCAGTACAGTTTTCACAAACTGCTTCATCAACATCAACCCTTATGTCGTTATCCTCTTGTAATTCTTGTAGTTCTCCTTCAGAAGAGAAAGTCTGCATACTGCACATACAAGTTTCACTTGTTGCTACATCTGGAAGTATATTACTCCCTTCTGTGCTAGAGATGACCATTTCCCCACCATCTGAAACATCATCACAGGAATCTGCGGAGATCAAATCAGTGCTCTGAAAGGATGCTTCACAGGTCCAAGATTCATCTGGCTGCTCTGAGCTGCCCAAACATGAATCCCGTTCTGTGTCACATACAGGTGAGTGGGAGTCAGTGTAATAAACTTGTAGAAGGGGCTCTGATGACTCCTCCTTCCCTCCTTTTGAAGGGAGATCAATTGCATCCTGTGAATGTAACTCCGGTTCTGAAGATTCAGTGCTTGGTTTACTTTCATTACTACTAGATAAAGGTTGAGAAAGGGATGTTTCCAGCAGTGATGCAAAATGGTCCGGCAAATTCCCACAAGTATTTGTCCCTTCCTGATCTGTGTCGGCAGAGGTCACTGCTTCCTCTGAATTATTGACAGAACGCTGATCTGTTACATTAGCTGGACAAGTGTTTACCTCCACTTCTTTACAATCTGTTATCACGTCCTGTGTTTCTGTGACAGGCATGTCAGCTACAATGGAAACAGTCTCACCAACGCAATCAACTTCTGACTGAACACTACTGTTGAGAACAAAGGTCATACATTCATCCTTGGTTAGGGAAGAGTTCTCTTCTACTCTATCTAGCTCTGGACTATCCCTGTCCTGAGTAGTTTTGTGCAAATTACTAGACATTATATGTGGTACATTCATGGAATTTACATTATTTTCCTCCAGCCCTGAAATGGATTCCTGAAGCTCAGAAGATTCCTCATCTTCTGTCAGACACTGCTGCTCCAGATCCAGGAACAACTGGTCAGAGTCTGTGTCTGAATCACTGTAGCTGCCCAGTTTATGGTAGCGCCGCCTTGCCATTTTTGCAGCACTAACAGCTGAGTAACAGCTGTACTCATGGTTTGATTCTTCTGAAACAGGCCAGTTACTAGACTCTGAAGATATTTTATCATCAAGAAAGGCTGAGAGAGAATCAATATTGCTAGTCAAGTCTTTTATATCTGGCAAACTGTTATCAGGAATAACGGGGCTCATTTCCTTCGCTTTGCCCAACAACATGTTCCTGGCACAGTCTGTCACCACAGAAGAACAAGCACCTTCCTGCTTTATGTCTTCCCACTCCTCTTCTGCTTCCATGAGTATTTTGCGTTCATCCTCCTCAAACTTCAGTTCTGATTCAGTTTTCCGTCTCAAATTTGGCACAATAAGAAAATCTGAGGATTCATCCAACACTTCATCGCTTAAACATGGGGACAAAGGCAGCGTTTCAATGATGCATTCCTCGTAAACCATTTCACTGGCTTTATGATGACTATCGCTCACACTTCCCTTAATAAAGCTCTTTAGTGCCCTTGGCCAGGTGGCACTAGGGAAGCTATGCCCAGGTTTTGAACGAGTGCTTAGACTAGTTGCATTTTCTTGCGCTAGCAATGGATCATTTTCATACTCGCTGTCATTGTAATAATCAAAACTCTGAACATGTTGGCATCGGGAGTCGGAGGTATGTTCCAGGCTCTGGTTTGCAGACACAGCAGAAGAGAGTGGTGGGATTCTTCCCTGGTCAGAAGTGGATGACACAGATCCAGTTTGTTCACAAGAAGAGTGTTTGGTGCTGTCAGGTAGCAGGTGGCTGAACTCGGTTTTGTCATGCAGGGAATGGTTTGAGGTGCCTGCCTCTGATACCTCACTTAAAGAAGCTTCTATACGTTCTGAAAAGTCAGGGAAATTTGGTGGCATAAAAGCTTTCCAGGACCTGCGGTTAACATTTTCCTTTCGGTCAGGATTTGGCCTTCGGCGTGGTGGCACAGGTGCGGACTTCAGGGTGTCGTTGCTCAGTTTAAGTGCATCAAAAATGACTCGCTCATCTAACTTTTTTGTTTCCAAGGATTTGGCATCAGGGGGATTGGATGTTCCCAGGGTACCATTACTTGATAAAGTGCCTATTTCTGTTCTGTCTATGGTAGTCTTGGAGGGCTGACTAAGCTTACAGCCCTGGTCAATCTGCTCATTTATCCTCATGGTATCATAGATAGACCTCTGAGGAACATAGCAGTCTTCGATATAACCATCCTCCTCCTCTCCTTTCCCCAAACACGATGGGTTTTGGCGCAAACAGTCTGGGC
The DNA here is from genome assembly GCA_037952925.1 of Lithobates clamitans. Lineage (NCBI taxonomy): Eukaryota > Metazoa > Chordata > Amphibia > Anura > Ranidae > Lithobates > Lithobates clamitans. The sequence goes on from JBBGZY010001858.1 coordinate 1,258,603, forward strand.
GGCTAAGTGGTTTCCCCATCGTATGCACCCAGTCTTTACCGAAGTATCAGTCTTCGATTTATAGCCATAAAATATATTGACTGATAGTCAAGATTTTGTAATCCATGGTGGCAGCATCTCTGTACACAAGTAGATAGAAATGTATAAAAGTATCAAGTGCAGCAGGAGACCATAGTGAACGGCTAAGAGTCCCAAAAAAAAAAGAAAAAGAAACCAAACAATCCAAAGCGTTATCTGGGATGAATCCAGTAAGGAGAGGCCTGTGTGGCCCTCAGATGATAACCATTGGCAGAGGTGATGTCTGGAAGCTGAGCCATGGTGCTGTGCTGTCTGTGTGAGCCAGCCCTGGTCCAGCAGGGAGCCCAGGAATGGGGGTGTTATGATTTGAAATGAGCCTGTGAGCGGATATTCCTGGAAGTTCACACACAGGAAGTTCTTTAATAGGGGTAAAGTCGGCCGCTTCCTGTGAGAGGCACATCATGGCATTGTGTGCTGGCTGGAGGCACTCTCCCAGCCTCTTTGTGCACACACACGGTGACAGTTAGGTGACCGATCACGGCTGTCACCCCTCCAACTCTCTGCGATCGGGCTTTGTCTGGCGCTGCGTGGAAGAGAGTCGCCGATGTCCCCCTCTCCCGGTGATCAGCTCCTTCTTCAGCCGCTTGATTGAAGCGAGAGAAAAAAAAAAAACTTCTGCGAACAAAGAGCTTGATCGGCGGCAGAGAGACTGGGGGAGGTGGTGGGGGCGATCCGAGGAGGGCGATGTGCAGATTCTGCCTCCTAGATGTCAGCGATTGTCAGGATCTTCCCCCCCTCCAGGATGGATGTGTACACGGCGCTGGAAGAATAAAGTCTGCGGGAATCGGGATGAGAGGAGCCCCCCCACTTCCCCGGGTACCGCCTCCACCACCCAGCACCGCCTTCACCATTGACACCGCCTCGAACAACGACGATCGCCGCCTCTGGCTGGCACTGGCTGCACGGCGATGGATGGCAGACCCCCTAATAATCATCCAGTGAACAGCAGCAGCAGGTGTCAGCCCATTGTGTACAGAGCTGGGCACACACTTTACAATCTCCGATCTGGGGTCATAGGATGGACACAGCGCTGCCATGTGTGTACAGACATCAATGCAGCTGAAATAACACGCCTTACTAGACAGGAGTGTAGAGGAAACACAGCTCCGATCCCTACTACAGGAATGTCTGGAATCCTCCACAATCAGCCCACACACTATTCTTCCTGCACACTGCGAACACACAGCTAGAAACACACAGTCAGGGGCTACTAAACCACCAAACATGAATAGATTGCAGCTTACCAATTATCATGTGGCTGCATTAGTTTTCTTTTTACCCTTTCATTTTCACCTACTGATCTGGCCAGTAACAAATTCCTGTCTTATGGTGTCTCCATTCTGGATGGAGGAGCAATGGAGACACCATTGGATAGCAGCATTGCCAGTCTGGGGAGAGGATAGCGTTAGTGGAATTCCGGCTTAATGATTGTAAAGTGATTGTAAACCTCAGACATGAAATATGAACAAAGCACATCCCTCTATATCAGGGGTCTCCAAACTGCAGCCCGAGAGCCAGATGTGGCCCTTTGCTAGCCTTAATCGGGCCCTTGGCGCACTATTCCTCCCACTAACACCAACAATGGGACACTAGATCTTCCACGGATACCAATGATGGAATACTGTTCCTCCTACTAATAGGGGCACTACTTCTCCTCCTATTGACCACCAACTCTGAGGCCATATTTATTCTCACTGATGCTGGGCCTGTGACATTTTATGCCCTTGTGGGCCACAGTCCGCTCTTCCTACCGTCTGAAGGACAATAAACTGGCCCTGCTCTATAATGTATTACTTATCTCAATCCAGAGCATTTAGGCTGCATTCACACCTGAGCGTATTTTTTTCCTGGCAGAAAGTCGTGCGTTTAACCACCTGTAATCTGCATAAAAAGAAGCTCACATACTTTTTCGAGCTTCAGGTGACAAAAACGCTCAGATGGAACAAGTGCCATTGAAATGAATGGGATTTTGCTTGTTGGACATTTTCTTTTTTTTATGGCGTTTTACGAGCTGAAAACGCTTAGGTGTGAACGCAGCCTAAGTGTCTAGCACTTTAAAGAAGAAGTATACTTCCTCTGCAAACTTTCACCTATGTACAGTTTAGGAGATATTTCCAGTACATGCAGCCAGTGACATCACTGGCGCATGCACCCTGAAGGAACGGCCCACGTCTGCCATTCCTTCCGAGCTAGTGCCGTGAACAGCGGCTCCCGCGCTCATGTGCGGGACTGACGTCATCACAGCTCTGGCTAATCACAGCGCCTGAGCCCGCAAACCCGGAAGAATCTCTGGGAAAGATGTTGGCCGTGACAGCAGTGTGCAGGGACTGCTGCAACAGCTTAGTTTTAAGGTATTTCATAATGAGCTAGTATACGATGCATACCAGCTCATTAGGCCCCTCCCCTCTGTCCAGTGCCCCCACTGACACAGATGGCAGGACTTGGCCCCGCCCCCTCATCACTGGCTTTGATTGACAGCACTGGGAGCCAACAACTTCCGATGCCCCAGCAAAGCCAGCGAGACCCATAAGTGAGGGGAGAGAAGAGCTGCAGACGTGGATTGAATGAGGGCCCACAGCTTACTATTGTGGGCACTCAGCTGGGGGGAGGGACAAGGAGCACAGGGAGAAGACCACAGAAGAGGAGGATCAGGGCTGCTCTGTGCAAAACCCCTGCATAGAGCAGGGAAGTATAACATATTTATTTTTAAAAAATACAATTTTATCCCTTAGAATACATTTGGATGGCTATTTTTTTGTATATTAAGCCCACTGAACTAACAAGTTCCTCCTCCATCTACATGAACAAGGTGGATGGAGGACTCCTCTACAACCCCTTCCCTTCTTTCTTACTGCATTGCACATGATGTAGTGTGCCAGCCTGGTAATTAGCAGGACAAGGCCTATGGATGGAGGAAGGTTAGTTGTAGATCATTACATCCTCTGAACCCCAATTCGGGGATCCTCTGTGTGCTATTCTTGAAGGTTGCTCCCTTTTTTGTCTTTCATGGACTATAATGCTAACCAATTTACCCACCACATATGGCAACTATGTTCTTGTATACCAAGACTGAAATTAGCCCACCAAAACTGACCTGCCACAAAGAGAGGAAAATGTATCTGAAAGTGTCAATTAAAGTGTATCCAAATTGTTAATATATTGCCAGTCCAGATGTGGTGGCTACATTAGATTACAGTACAGAAAGCCGGATGATCTTGCCAGTAATGTACTTGTCACTTCCTAGTGAGTCATAAACCATGTTATTTCTCCTTTGTAAACTGCTAGTCTCATTAATCCACCATGTCATGAAGATGAACAAAAGCAGATATGTCTGAAGTTCAGCATGTGTGCCAACCATGAGCGCCTCCATAGATACCATGGAAAAGTGAGTGTAGACATAAAGGACAGGAAGGGAAGTTATTTACAGGATGGATGGGTGCATATGAGGGTGGGGAAAAAAACACCTAATGCAGGCACCACATTTCAGGACTGGTTTGGTTGTAATATTTTACAATTTGTTTTTTTTTTCTGGTTTAGATGCGCTATAACAACTCCAATGCGTAGAAAATGATCTGTTACAGCTAAGTGCAGATACCAGCAAGCTTTTTATATCCAAACCATTAGCAGAGAACAGCAGTTCTAACAAAAGCTGGAACTCCATAAATAAAGTGGAACTAAACCCAATGCTTTAAGGCGAAGTTCATACTGGCATTAAAAGCAGGCGTTTGAGAGGCGTTAAAAATGCTCCTCCACTGCCTATGCACAAGATAGACAGTGTTGTTTCCAATGCTGTACCCTGGTCTAGGCCAACAAGGGCAGCACGGAAAGAGTCCCCGCTTGCGCTGTTCGTGTAGTGCCAGTCTTATGGGGCGAATTGGGCTGTGAGTCAAATTAGTTTAGGGCCCCCATAAAGCGGCTGCACTGCTTCCAGTATGTGGGCGGTAAGCATTCCTCAACTGTGGGGGGGGGGCCACTTCTAATTTTGACTGTCCTATCATCCTAGACCACAAACCTTCCTCACTGTGTTGTATGTTTTCTGCTGCACCATTGGCATGGTTATATCTTCTTAGTCCTCTCCATAAAATTATCAGAAATTTGTGCTTAAAGTAGAACTATAGGCAACACTTTTTTTTTCATTTTGGAAAGAGTAAGGGAGGGTTATAGCCCTTGTCAGTTTATTTTTTACCATCCCTGTCCCGTTGCAGAGATTTCCCTTCACTTCCTGCCCCATAGCCAAACAGGAAGTGAGAGGAAATCTATGCAAATTAAGGGAATCCATTGCATCCCCCCCCTAGGCCCTCAGAACTAGTGTCCCCACTTGAAAATTTCAGGGCGGGTCTTAAACAGCCAGGGCTGGGTCATATTTAAATTAGGGGGTGCATGAGTTTAGTCAGGCCTAGGGCAGCACAAAACCTAAATACACTACTGGCTGTTTCCACTATCAAAACATGAAGCGTTAGAGTGTTGCGTTGCTTTGCTTAAAAATTGAAGCCTTATGTCGAGTCAGGAGGTGTTTGAAGCCTTTCAACACCTCCCATTCAAGTCTATAACACTTTGCAAATTCTCTGGCAGGCAGTTGTGGTGCTGTTGTGGGGCGTTAGGATTAGTTCATTAACTGTAATGGAATAGGCATTTGTGGAGCGGTTTTAACGCACCTTAACTCTCAAATGCTTCAAAACTGCCCATAGGGCATTTGGGGAGCATTTTTAACTCGTCATTAATGCTTGTAAAATGCCAGTCTAATGCCCATACTAAAGCTCATTAATACAAGACTAATGGTATAGGAGCGTTTGTTAAACGTTTGAAATGTAGTCAAGTGTGAACATACCCAAACTGTTTGCCAAAAGAAAATGTAAGTTGCAAATGTTCCTTAAATGTTATTAAATCAATAATCAAACATACCAATGTTTTTTATGCAGTGTTTTCATTTCCATTCTGCCTACTGGTGCATGTGGGGTGTGTATGCTACAGTCAAAGCATGTCCCTGGTGATAACTGTCAGTTACCAGCATGCTTATGTCAGCTCATAACTGATCTTTCAATTGGCTCAAAAGGCTGATTTCATAGCCGGTCATGTGAGCAGCACAATGACAACTGCAGATCTAATTAGAGAGACTAAGATGGTGCCACCTTTGGCAAATAGGAGGGTTTAGCACCACTTTAAATGCTGTCTTCCACTGATAGCTTGAATTTTGAATCTGAGCTGGGCTGTTACAGATGGCTTGTTATACATAGGAGATGTATTGTAGTCAGGAAAGGCTGAGGCGTATGGCCAGTGCTGGAGAAGAATTGCGTTGGGTTCCCCCAAGCAGTAGCAGTTTCCTTACATAGTTTTTTTTTTCAATTCACATATAACAGTCTTTCAGAAGAACAATTTATATTCCACATAATGACCAGATTTAGGACCCATTGACTCTATCACATTATGGTAATACACATAGCAACACGCGTTATATGCGCTGGTGCAATGCAGTGCCATTCACTCTGGAATGGCATCTTAACACAATTTGCCAATGGACAAGTAGGGCAGGGCAGGCCAACACACAAACGTGCAGTGTGGTGCACTGCTAAAAATGCTGCATGCACTATTTTTATTCCTTTGTGGTGCATTGATCAGCCCATTTAAAAGAATGAGCTGTTTTAACACAATGCACTTTAGCGAATCTGCGTTTAACACAACACAGCTGATGTGAATGAGCATTTCCTTTGTTCTTGTGCAGGTCTAAAGCAAAGACAGTTGTGAAACAATGTGGACAATTGTAATGATATTAAACTACATTAAAATATGTTACAAAATGTGTTACAAATAAGTTACACAATCAAAGGAATAATCTGCCAGACATTTTTTCTTTCAGACATTTTTGATACATCTCCAATAGGTTACAGGAAAATAGTCAGTCAGTGATTTTTCTTTTCTTTTATCGAACTACACACCGTCAACCATGCAAGCTTAGGCTAAGCCAAGTGTGCATGTTTATGAAGGCGACAGGGAAAACATAGCCAGGCACTTATGATGGTGGATTATCTTGGGAGGCTAGTCAGCCCACCAAACAAGAACTTATTTTCTAAATTCTAAGGACCCCAAATATTTCATTCTACAGAAATTTCTACATTCTACAAAGTATGACATTCACAATACTTCTAACCAAAACAAGATTTCTAAATAAAGTAATAAGATACGTATGCGTCTTTAGAAAAAGGCATTGTAATACCTTACATTAGGTGAAATTGTCAGCAGGTAAAATGTTATTGGCAGAAAAGATTGCAATGAGAGGGAGAATGGACATTGTATTGCTGGAGGAAAGCCAGCCATACTGTCCAATTATGCGTTTATACTTGCACATTTTGTCAAGTTGTCTGAGGGCACCAAGAGGATAAAGTTCCGCTTTAATTGCAAGACAGTACTAAATTGGTTACTTTGTGGGTTACGCACTAAATCCACAACAAACAACATGGTCACAAGATATTACAGAAAACTTGGGGCCCATTCACACTATTGCGATATGGCAACGCACAGTAACACAATAAATGCATTAAAGTGGTTCTAAAGTCAAAACTTCTTTTTTTTCACCTCAATGCATTCCCTGCATTAAGGTAAACAATGTCCCAATATTTGTATCGCCCCCTCACCCCCCTAAATACCTACCCGAGTCCTCACTTGATCCAGCACTGCGCCCATCTGTAGGGGCTCTCTCCCTGAATTCACAGGACAGAGTAGCTGAATGGGAAACCATTGAATATCAGGGGGAGGAAGGGGGCCACAGAAGAAGAGGTTCAGGGGTGCTCTGTGCATAACATTTCTGTTATTTTAAGGGGAAAGAAAAGCCTTTAAACCACTTTGGTTTTGGATAGAGTGAGAAAAAAATTAGAACCACTTAGCTTTCTATATTCATTTTGGTCACCTGGGTCAATTTTCCCAGGTGACCACTGTCAATTGTTAAGAAATTGAAGAAAAACCTACAATTTCATGGTTGTCACTGCAATGGGAGTAGAGGGGATATTTTTCAAAGTGCACATTTGTTTCAACGAGAGCAGTCAGAGGTGGGATTCCTCCTTTTTTATGGGAGCTTGTACTGTTCTGTTGTGGAGCCAAGAAGTGCAAATCTCCCCACAAAAACACATACAGGAAAATACATTTCCCCATTGAGATCACTGACAGACATTCTAACCATTCTCACTGTCCAAAACAGGAAAATAAATAAATAAATATATATATATATATATATATATATATATATATATATATATATATATATATATATATACACACACATATATAATGAAAACTGAATATTTGATGTCACTGTTATTTCACTGTTAACAGCAATTGGGAATTTGGAGTGTCACACTTTTGTCTGATTCATATTTTATTGTCGCTACAAACCTTCCTTCTCAGATTCCTAGCATATCTTGTCTGAATATGTCCGGCTCAGAACCTATGTGTATGACAGCAGCCTATCCTAGGCTTGGACTACATGGCAAGTTATAAACGGCAATGTCACAGCTGCTTTGCTCCATACAAACTGACAGCTGTGTGAAGTTGGGTGTGTCAGGAATCCAGAGTCGGATACAGAAGCATGAACAAGCATTTAAATACACAAGCATCTTCCTGTACAAAAAATCCTCTATATTCATATACAGGATTCACACAACTACTAAGCCTTATCCACCCATGATAGTGCTTGGGTGTTACAATAAAACCACAATCAATGCATTTCACATTGGTATACAGTAGTTGGCAATTAATACACCTAGTGCCTGTGTTTTGCATAGCAAAACATTAACACCTTAAAATGGTAGTAAAGTCCTTTTGTTTATGTTGTACCTAGAGGTAAGCTTATAATAAGGCTTACCCTCTAGGTACTGTACATATCTCCTAAAGGTGCACCGTTTAGGAGATGATTACTTGTGTAGCTACTGGTAACGTCACTGGCATACACGCACTGTGCTCTCACTGGACGGCATGCCATCTATTCAGAGAGCTGTGCCACAGCAGTGACTCCTGCATGCATGTGCAAGTATGATGTCATCACAGCTCGGCCATTTAAAAAGCTGGAGCGAGCGAACCTGGAAAGAAGACCAGGGAAAGATGGAAGCCTTGTCAGCGCGCTGCAAGAGGGATTCGTTTTAAGGTAAGTCTCACACATTATAACACTGTCTAGTAGGGGAAAAGCTTCTTTTCTTCTCACTTTACTACTACTTTAAGTGTGTTAAGAAAGTTATATGTAAAAAAAAAAAAATGGCAACTATCATAGATTTTGTGTCTGTAAAATGTAAGCGAACATTGAAACCTTTAAAGTAAATCTGTAGATTTAGAATACTACCTGCTTCCTCAATGCCCCTCTTGCGCCTTCCAAATATAGACTTTCTAAAAGTTTTACAATTATGTGGACTAGCAAGGAGTCAGCTACAGTGACAAAACAAATGATTAAAAACAGCTGTTTCTTTATATAATCTTTATAAAAAAATGAAAAATAAATCAGTTTAATAGGGGCTTGATGAATGCATTTAAAATGTCAGGATTCATATTCACTCATTCACATGTAGTGGAAATGCCCTACAATCTTTAAATACTGGGTAGATATACTGAATACAATAAACTTGGCATTCAGAGCATCTCTGCCAATAGATACTAGGTGTAATGGGGTTACGTGGAATATGAAGTTGTGCCTCCAGCTACACAGACAGCGGTCCAGCATATTGCCTCCATTACGCTCAAACTTATAGCCCAGAAATGGTTATCTTCTTTACCATCATCTTATTCAGAATGGTTGAATGATGTTAACATCACACTAGTGAGAGATAAATGTACTTATGTGAGATGGGAATGTGTAAAGAAATTTGATAAACTGTGGAAACCCTGGCTAGATGCCCCAGGGGTGGCACCTAGATCTGCAATTGTTGATAGACTTTTTTATATAATGTTAAAGCATTTGTTACCCTAATAATAAAGAAAAAAACAGATCCTGTCTCCTTAAAGCATGAATAAAAGGACAGTGCTTCTGCTGTGTAATTTGGCCCTTTCTATCACCTAAAAAACCTGGCTGAACCTGTCTGGTTCTCCCCTTCCCCCTGTAAACTGACCACAGTCTATCATGGCTGCTGAGCCCTGACACCGTGGTCAGTTTACGTGCCTTCGTCATCTGCAGCTCTCCTCTCTGCTCTCCCCCCTCCCTGCCTGTCAGCTCCGTCCACTCCTCAGCCCTCCCTTCCTGCTGCTATCATAACTACACTATAAACATACAATCCCCTCTGTGAAATAAACATTGTGTGCCCTAGTGTCTGTGGTATATAAATAAGATGCCAATCTGTACCTTATATCAGAGCATCTCCCGGCACGTGACACCTCGGCTCTCTCCCCTCCCGAGCTGACATCAGTGGGAGTGCTCGGCCCCGCCTGCTATAGCTGTCAGCCGAGGAGTCACGTGACTGTAGTTGAAAGCTATAAGTTTGTAAGTGGGATTTGAGGAATGATGGTTTTGCTATAATGGTATATTTTTGTGTAGAGGATCAGGAGATCAACAGTTTGGGGGTATCTCTTGGGAGAGTATAAATGTATACAGTGTGTGTACGCAATTAAACAAAACTTTTTCAAAAGAAAGGATTTGAAGAATATATGAACTACTACCATATAGGATCCCCTCAATACCTGATATCTGTACACATATTAAAAAAAACAAATGTTACATGTTACACCGGTTTCGATTGTGGGGTATGGAGGTAGAACTCTATGCCTTTCCCAAATCAGGTAGTTGATCTATTTCACCGGTAGTGGTAAGTTTGTTTATGCTATTATAGTAAAAACAAAGAAACACCATAGTATAAACAGAATAGATTTTCATAACACAAACTACATATTTAGAACTCGACACGACACCTACAAAAGGTGCTAAGCCATATATTCTGAGGAGACAGGGTTCAAGCCAGAGGACAGGAAGGAAATCACAAGAGGATATCAAGAGCCAGCAGGACAAGCATTCTACTATCCTCTTTTGGAAACTACTACTATTAATAATTTTTGGAAATAGATAAACAATTTTGCTATTGTGAGTATTAGCTCAGATGAGTAAATTATAGTATTTGATAATTATTAAATATATAAAGGCCTATAATTAGCCTGCAGTAGAGGACTCATTTCTTAGCACATTATGCAACTATCTATTACAGGTTCTTTTTGAGCACTCTATATATACAGTATATTCAAATAGGCACAAACAATGAAGGCTATGGTATAGGAAATATAAGGTAATCGGATATAACTTTATTCTATATTATTATTATTGGCCTTTGATCTAGTTCAATGAACATCTAGAAAATGTACTTACAGCCTTTTTATTTACAGCACATATCGATTTTATAGCTCTTTTGGAAGATTTATATACTGGTTTATTGGCCCTGGTTACCGCTGTAGGATAGCCATGTAAAATCACACCCAAATTACAGATGCAGTGTCTATTCTAATGGACATATTTATCTCAGTACTATTCACCATATTATAATCCATTTTTAAATCTTTCATAAAACAAATGCTCATCCTGCTGCCTATGTATACCCTCTTGTGACTTCCTTCCTACCTCCTGTGGGCAGGGGGTCACACTTGGGCGCTCAGTCTTTGGAATATACGGTACAGCACCTTTGTAACTGTTATGTCGAGTTAAAAATACAGTACATAATTCATATCATGCAAATCTATTCTGTTTATACTAAAATATGTTTCTTTGTTTTACACATAATAGTATAAGCAGACCTACCACTAATGATGACACAGATCAACCTGATCCGAGAAAGGTGTAGAGAGCTTGCCCTGCCCTACCCCACCTCACTGAAATCAGTGTAACATATGAGATTATTGTAATATGTTTACGGGTGGGATACGGTGTGGCAGCAGTTCACATATTCAAATGATTTTGATACTTTGTAAATGTATTATTCAACCTTTTTTAAAAAAAAAATGAAATAGAAACTTTTTAATAACTTGTGTTGTCAGTCAATTTGATCACTGTAGCATCTGAGAGGTCCCAGTTGTAAGTTTAGTTTATAGGTTTCTGAAGGTTGCTATTTACAGATGATTGGAAGCCCCCACTCTCATTGCTTGGGCCTTGCTAGAGGTTATGAACATATACCAGTGATGCCGAACCTTGGCACCCCAGATGTTTTGGAACTATATTTCCCATAATTCTCAACTACACTGCAGAGTGCATGAGCATCATGGGAAATGTAGTTACAAAACATCTGGGGTGCCAAGGTTTGCCATCACTGACATACACCATACCAGACTGGTCTGGTTTGCCAGGAGACTGTAGCAGCACATTGAGAGGTGGACAGCATTGTGGTAAATGTAGGTTACAGCGCCTAATACTGCCTCCAGTTTTGAATTACGCCTGTAGCCTTCATATGTTCTAATTTGTGCAGGATGTGGGTAATATGTCATTCATTAGGCAGTATTAAAAAATAGAAGACGACTTGTAAAGTATGAACTTTTGTCAACAACTGGTGCCTTCCAGTTCATGAGACAAATAGCGTTTCTATAGTAACAAATCTGTGATTTAATATTTTTTTAAACTTGAAGATTGTGAATATGGACACTGAAGTGAGCCTTTCTTGCATGGCAACCCTAACTATAGTTATTTCAGCGAAGGTCTGACTAATTTTGTGAGTCAGAAACTGAAGTTGTAACAGTAGGATATGCTTCCACATATAGACAAAGAGGGAAAGGAAAAACCTGACACCATCATATGCCATTATACTTGTATCATCTATTCTGTACAATCCTGTTTACAGAGGACAATATGCTGAACAATTCAGCATTGCTTCAAAAGCCACTTTCATTAACATTCACAGGAGCTGTCGCTATTGTGTTAGATCACCTAACCTAGATTTCTTGACCGTAGGCAGTCTGTAAAAGGCTGGGTCAAATTCACTTGCTTTCACTAAATGAACAACTTTCTCTCTGTCTAAGAGAAAATAAAGAGGCAGCAAGGTTGGATCATCCAGCACGCTAGAATTGGGTGAATGCCTAATGGCATGGCAAGAATCAACAACCACAGATGTCTTCAAGCAAACAGCTCGGGGTGTACAGTACTTCACAGTATACAAGCTCCTTCTTACTGCAAAACACTTAAAATGGTTCTAAAGGCAGAAGGTTGTTTACCTTAATGCATTCTCTGCATTAAGGTAAAAAAACTACCATGATTAGCTCCCTCATCCCCCCTAAAATACTTACCTGACTCCTCTTTCGATCCACAGCTGCAAGTCTGCAGCTCTCTCCCTCTTCACACAGGGCACAGAGGTAGCAGTGGGAGCCATTGGCTCCTTCTGCTGTCAAACAAATCCAGTGAGGAGGGAGTGGAGGGAAGCATCAAGCTGCCCTGTGTGCGTCTATGGGCGCACACTGCCTGGCTTGGGAGAGCGCCTGCATGAGTGCCCCCGCAACACCCAGAAGTGGAGGTAAGGGGCTGATCTGTGCAATAGTATTTAGCAGATAAGTAGAATATGTTTATTATTTAAAGAAAAAGAATTATGTCTTTATAACCACTTTAAAAACGACATCCCACAATTGCAGAGTGCAAAGAGCATGTGATGCCCCAGTTTTGTTCTAGCATATTATTCCCAACATACATGTTCCTGAATAAATGGCTGTGTGTTAGTGCTGCACAATTCTGGCCAAAATGAGAATCACAATGTTTTTGCTTGGAATAAAGATCAAAATACTTGCGGCGTAACATCATCTTTCATATTATACAAAAAAAATTGGGCTAACTTTACCGTCTGATTTTTTTATTTATTTTAATTCATTAAAGTGTATTTTTTTCCAAAATAATTGCATTTGAAAGACCGCTGCGCGAATACAGTGTGGCATAAAATAACAACCACCATTTTATTATCTAGGGTCTCTGCTAAAAAAATATATATAATAATAATAATGTTTGGGGGTTCCAAGTAATTTTCTAACAAAAAATAATGATTTTAACTTGAAACCAACAAGTGTCAGAAAAAGGTTTAGTGTTTAAGTGGTTAACCACTTCAGGCACAGAAGGTTTTTTCCCCCTTAATGACTAGGCCATTTTTTGCGATACGTCACTGCATCGCTTTAACTGACAATTGCACGACACTAGCCCAAAAAAATTGATGTCCTTTTTTTTCCGCACAAATAGAGCTTTCTTTTGGTGGTATTTGATCAGTTTTTTATTTTTTGCGCTATAAACAAAAAAGTTTGAAAAAAAAAAAATTGTTTTTTTACTTTTTGCTATAATAAATGTCCCAATTTAAAAAAAAAAAAAACACATTTCTTCATCAGTTTAAGCCAATATGTATTCTTCTACATATGTTTAGTAAAAAAAAAAAATCACAATAAGCGTATATTGATTGGTTTGCGCAAACGTTATAGCATCTACAAAATAGGGGATAGATTTTTGGCATTTTTATCTTTTTTTTTTTTTACTAGTAATGGCAGCGATTTTTAGCAGGACTGTGACATTGCGGCAGACAGATGGGACACTTTTGACACTTTTTTGGGACCAGTGACATTTATACAGCAATCAGAGCTCAAAATAGCCACTGATTACTGTATAAGTGTCACTGGCAGGGAAGGGGGTTAACACTAGGGGCGATCAAGGGGTAAAGTGTGTCCTAAGGAGGTGTTTATAACTGTGAGGGCAATGTAGTGACTGGGGGTAGAGAGACATTGCTGTTTCTAATCCCTAGAAACAGTAGATGTCTCTCCTCTCCCTGACAGAACAGGGGATCTCTCTCTCTCTCATGAGCGATCGCAGGTGCACATGCATCAGCTCCTACGTAACGTGGCGGGCGCTCGCCTGCTAATTCTATTTAAAGGGCCGACTTACAACTACGGCGATTTGCCCAGGAGAGCCAACCTGCCGCCGTAAAATGACGGCGGCAGGTCGGCTAGTGGTTAAACTTTCCTCATTTACACACACGTTCATTCCTTTGATCTAAAGGAAAATATGTTACAACGTTTATAGTTAGCTCAGCGGCTGAGGAATGTTTGGATACTTAGAAGACTGCCCAGTTTTTTTTTTGACAGCTGTCGGCTTCAGCAGAGAATTCTCTGCATAGAAAGAATCGGGAAAATGCTTTGTCAAGATCGCGAGGGGGGAAAAGAGTGTGATCTCGATTCTTAACGATTAATCGTGCAGCTCTACTGTGTATGTAGACGGGTGCTGCAGCAACTGCCAGCTGGAACTGAAGACAATGTGGAAGAATGTTGCCAGCATACCGCAGACCTGTCACATGCCTGATGAAGGAGTCCTGCAAGGCTGCAAAATGTTGCTTCTGCTATAACTATGTGATTGTGGATTAAAGCTTTGGACTCAGTTTTGGAGATCCGTGCTGTGCTGGTGACATTCTTTCACCCCAGTATTGTGGCACTCTGCTCATACTTCTAAAGTGGAAAAGACCCAAAAGTGGCAGCCATTAAAGCGGACCTTACACCCCCTCGTCCTTTATTAAAACCGACAACAGTGTAATTTTCATTTGTCAAAGTTCACAGTGAATTGCCTCTATACAGTGGGGAAAATTATTTGATCCTCTGCAGATTTTGTAAGTTTGCCCACTTACAAAGAAAAGAAGGGTCTATAATTGTTATCATAGGTGTATTTTAAATGATAAAGACAGAATATCAACCAAAAATAAAGAAAAAACACGATACAAATGTTATACATTGAGATCAGTGAGTAAAATAAGTATTTGATCTCCTACCAAACAATAATTCTGGCTCCCACAGACTAGCTACAGTATGTGCTCATGTGGTCCCGTCAATTTAAGAAGGTGTTCTTAATGACAACTCGTTATGTGTATAAAAGACACCTGTGGACAGAAAATTTCTTCCATTCAAACCTCACCATCATGGGCAGGACCAAAGAACTGTCAAAGGACATCAGGGACAGGATTGTAGACCAGCACAAGGCTGGAATGGGCTACAAGACCATCAGCAAGAACCTTGGTGAGAAGGAGACAACTGTTGGAGCGATTAATCGCTAATGGGTCGTGAAAGCATCTTCCAGCATGACAATGACCCAAAAAATACCACCAAGGCAACAGGAGTAGCTCAAGATGTAGCACATTAAGGTCATGTGGCCTAGCCAGTCTCCAGACCTTAATCCTATAGAAACATTATGGAGAGAGCTGAAGCCTTGAGTTGCCAAGCGACAGCCAAGAAACCTTAAGAATTTAGAGAAGATCTGTAAAGAATAGTGGACCAAAATCCCTCCTGAGATGTGTGCAAACCTGGTAACCAACTACAAGAAATGTCTTACCTCTGTGCTTGCCAACAAAGGTTTCTCCACCAAGTACCAAGTCATGTTTTGCTTGAGGATCAAATACTAATTTTACTCACTGAACTGCAACTCAATTTATAACATTTGTATCATGTGTTTTTTCTAAATGTTTGGTTGATATTGTGTCTCTATCATTTAAAATACACCTATGATAAAAATTATAGACTCTTCATTTTTTTGTAGGTGGGTAAACTTACAAAATTTGCAGGAGATCAAATAATTATTTGCCGAATGTACTTCATCTTTCATGCAGTTTCCATAGTCTTTATTCCACTGACTATCTAAAAAAGGATGTCACCTGCAGCTGACTTCCACATCCTGATGCTCTGTGGTCCGGTGATGACATCTGCCCCTCAATTCACGCACATGATGCATCATTACACTCGTCTATATAAAAATAAACACAAAAAAGTCTCCCCCCTTGAGATCTTGAAAACATTTTAGAAATCATGCAAGATCTTAAGGGAAAAGGCTTTTTTTTCCCTTCAATAGACGAGTGTCTATGTGGTGCGACACATGTACAAAATGATGCGCTGGAGTCATGCACCTCATCTCACACATGTGCTGTATGACAATGACAATACACTCATCTGTCAGCCATTTTTTTTTAACAGATATCACACTTTAGAAACAAAAACTCACTGGAAGAACTTTTGACTTTGCCTTTTCAGGATGCACCTGTGAGGCCAAAGCTACATCACCGGTGCCTCAAGGAAACCAGGAAGTGTGATCAAGGCAATTTCAAATTTGGCCATAATATGTTTAGTTTTTAAATAAATACAATGTGTTTTTAATTTAGCAAGCAGCCCTGCATGTATCTCTTTGTATAATGCTTACGTAGGGAAAGGTCCGCTTTATTGTGAATGCCCAGTGTGGCTGAGGTGGTGTTTGGGCCAGAGCTGCAGGACAAACATGGAGGGAAATACTGAACTAATTGGCTCAGCCTCAGACACTGGAAAATCTACCTTGTATCCCCTTTTTGCACACAAGTGTACTTAGCCTTTAGGAAACAGACAGACAATTGTTACCAAATCCAGACGATCATTTCTATATTTACTTTCACAGCAGACAACCGTGTTGCAGAGCAACAGTGTATCAGAGAAGTAGCAAATGGACAGAATCATTTTTTTCACGTATCCACTATGGTTTCCCTAGTAATATGCTGGAAATAAGAAACATATGTACTACTTATTCTTTCCATTTAAAAGCACTTACAAGGCCTGATATGCAGGAAAGGTTCTAGAGCTGTAGCCTACACATGCCCTCCTTTAGCTTTATAAATGTCTGCAATTCTCAATGTTCAGATACTAGATACTAGGCTTCCGGCTCTGGAGTCTTAAGCTCTGGCTTATACCCCCTTTAATAGCACCTTTCTGTACTTGGGGTAACTCCACTTTCATGAAAAAATGTAGCAAACAAAAAAAATAATACAGCGTATACAATTGCTACATAAGCCATAATATAACTGGATGTTATTAAAAACTACCTTTCGAAAAAAATTTAAAAATTGGCTTTCCTTTTTACTTGCCAGCTCTGTAATTTTCAGTAAAATTCAAAGCAATATGGCAAAATAGAGGCCTTCTGTACACAGTTGGTGTATAGAACTTCCTTAGAATTGTCTTTTCCTGCTTGCATGATTGGCTCACTGACTTCCCAGATGTCTGCACTAAGATACAAAGTACAATTTCTAGCATCCTCTGCAACAGAAATGTCATCTATAGCGAGATACTTCCTAAGGGTTAATCACTTCTAAAGCAATATTGATACTGCAACTTTTGTAATAAGAACCATGAAAGTACATTGGCAGATTCAAATTAGTCACTCCCTTTCAGAATCAGTACCCAAAAGACAAGCAGCTTTTTCTTCAGAGCAGAAACAGGTAGGAACCTGCAACAACAGTTGTTAAAATCTGTGCAGTGTACATTGATCATCTTGAGGGGATTGTTTTTTGTTTCTCAACAAAAGTGGAGTTCCACTTTAAACTTGTGCCTAAGAGGTGTGTGCATACCAGAGCTCTAACTTCAGGACTGCATGTGTTTATCCCTGTCTGTGGTTTTTAATAAAAAGACTAAAGGAAAAAAAAAAAAGCTGTCTGATATTAAGCGCAGGCACCTGCAACTCTTCCCTTTACATATTCTTAGTAGTGTAGAAGTTTTCCTGCTCTCTGCTGCATCCCACACATTCCTACTGGCCCATCACTATGATGGCCTGCCTCATCAACGAATGAAATGTGCATAACGTTCTTAGCAGGGCAGGCAAGCTTGGACACTACCAGAAAGTGTTGTAACCCTTAATATTCAGAATGGAGATGAGATTCAGGTATAATTTATACCTTACAAAATCGAAAGTCACTTTAATGTCCACTATAGTACCTAGAGAATTTCAGACTTCCTTTACATTCTTTGTATAAAGGATCAATAATAAGGTCTCATGCATACAGGATGTTGTTTTTCCTCCCCTGGATGCCTTTGCTCCAGGGGAGTAAAAATCAGCTTAAAAACGCACCTAAAGCTGATTTTTTCAAATGTGTTTAAGAGTGTTTAGACAGTGTTTGGGCATTCATTAATTCTATTGGCAAGAATATTCATTTATTCAGGCTATTGGAATGGATGAACACTCAAGTGCTAAACATGCTTAACCACTTCAATACTAGGCACTTAGACACCTTCCCGCCCAGGCCAATTTTCAGCGCTGTCGCAATTTGAATGACAATTGCGCGGTCATACAACCCTGTACCCAAACGAATTTTTTATCATTTTGTTCCCACAAATAGAGCTTTCTTCTGGTGGTATTTGATCACCTCTGCGGTGTTAATTTTTTGCGCAACAAATAAAAAAAGACCGAAAATTTCGAGAAAAAAAAAGTTTTTCTTTGTTTCTGTTAAAATATTTTGTAAATAAGTACGTTTTCTCCTTCAACGATGGGCACTGATATGGCTGCACTGACGGGCACTGATGAGGTGGCACCAATGAGGTGGCTGACGGGCACTGATGATGGGCACTGATAGGCGGCACTGGTATGCGGCACTGATGGGCACTCATAGGTGGCACCAATGGGCACTCATAGGTGGCATTGATTGGCACTGATAGGTGGGCACCAATGGGCACTGACGGGTGGCACCAATGGGCAATGACGGGTGGCACCAATGGGCAAAGACAGTTGGCACCAATGGGGAAAGACAGTTGGCACCAATAGGCAAAGACAGGTGGCACCAATGGGCAATGACAGGTGGCACCAATGGGCAATGACAGGTGGCACCAATGGGCAATGACAGGTGGCACCAATGGGCAATGACAGGTGGCACCAATGGGCAATGACAGGTGGCACTGATCAAACATATTGGGGGCATTGCTGGGCAGATCTGGAAACCAATGGTGCCAATCAGTGCCCACTTGTGGGCACTGATTGGCACAGATTGGGCACATTGGGCACATGTGGATGGCCATGGGGTACATACCTGGCCATCCACATGTTGCCCCTTCCCTGGTGGTCCTAGTGGCGATCCCTGGTGGTCCAGTGTGGTGATCTGAGGGGGGGGCTGCGCTGATAAACAATCAGAGCAGACCCCCCTGTCAGGAGAACCGCCGATCGGCTCTCCTCTACTCGCGCCTGTCAGACACGAGTGAGGAAAAGCCGATCAACGGCTCTTCCCATTGACAGCGTGATAAGCCGTGAATGGACACGGCTGATCATGTGGTAAAGAGCCTCCGCCGGAGGCTCTTTACCAAGATCGGTGGAGCGGTGTGTCAGGCTGACACACCGCTTCACAGATCGCCGCGATGCGCTCCCCCTGGGGGCGCGCAGCGGCATGTTATCCTGCTGGACGTCATATGATGCCCAGTCAGGATAACGGAACCACTTCCCGGACGTCAATCCGCTATAGGGCGGGCGTGAAGTGGTTAAGCATTTGGGTGTGTTTAGGTGCGCTCAGCATTTTATTCTGCCCAAAAATGCTCCTCTCCTGAACGCGCTGGTGGTGCATTTTTCTTCTATTTCAGCTTCAAGCGCTACTCTAATACGCCTGTAAACACCTATGTGTGCAGGGCCACATAGGCTTACAGAGTGCGTTTAGAGGCTGAAGAAAAAGTCAAGTTCCTGTAAAAGCAGGGACTAGAATCCATTATTTCTGCTAGTAAAAGCAGCACACAGGTAACACACAAACACTGGCTAGGCACACAGTTAACCCTTTGATCGTCCTAGATGTCTAACCCCTTCCCAGTAAGTGTCATTAGTACAGTGACAGTGTATATTTTTAGCACTGATCAGTGTATTAGTGCCACCGGTTCCAGGCAAATCGTCAAAAGTGTCACTTAGTGTCAGAATGTATGCCGCAATATCGCAGTCCCGCTATAAGTCGCTGATCGCCGCCATTACTAATATAAACAAAAAATTCATAAATATAGCCAATAGTTTGTAGAATTTTGAACATTCACATAAACCAATGATCATATACGCTTATTGGGAATATGTAGTAGAATACATATTGGCCTAAATTTACGAAGAAATTACATTTTTTTGAATTTTTTTTATTGGATGTGTTCTATAGCAGAAAGTAAAATGTGTTTACAAAATGGTCTGTCTTTTTGTGTTTATAGCACAAAAAAACAACAAAAAAAAAAACAACATAGCGGCGATCAAATACCACTAAAAGAAAGCTCTATATTTGGGCAAAAAAGACATACATTTTTTTTTTTGGGGTACAGTGTCGCATGACCGCGCAATTGTCAGTTAAAGCAACGCAGTGCCGTATATCAAAACAATGGCCAGGTCATGAAGGGGGGTAAATTTTCTGGAGGTCAAGTGGGTAAATTTAGCAGAATACTACTACTCACAAACAAAATTGCAGCAAAATAATTAGAAAAGGTATTATTGCTGCTCAAAGCAACAAATCAGATGTTTGCTTTTTTTCCGTACACTGCAGCTAGAAGTGGGGCAGGCACTGCGTAGAAGAAAGGCACAGCAGTTTCTTTGGCAGTTAACCTCTAGGCTTTCAGCTCATTTACAAAACAAGAAATTATACAGATTAGTTTTCCCTTTTAGAATGTAATCCGACTTATTTTACAGACCAAAAAAAAAAAACAGTTTATCACAAAGGTGGCAAACATTTGAACTTCTGGTTTATAGCACTTGGCAATGTTTCACTGTGCAGAAAAGAAGAGCATTCATTTCCAGATAGCAATCTATCGGCTAGAAGCAGCCTGTACATGGTGATGTTAGCTATCAGAACGATCTGTTTCCATTATAATCTGTACGTAATAATGTGTTCTCTGCCCTCTCTTGAATCATTCATAGGTTATAGATTTACATTCCTGCTGTACATGGTGCTGTGTCCAGTATGTGTCTGTCTTGTCAGGGGAAACTATAGTTTCCTTTAAAGGGCTAAGTCGTCACAACTTCCTGGCACCATGTATACATATATATCCATGGAGATTCACCTAAACATCTCTAGGTCTCCAAGTCTGCTTTCTGGCACAGCTTGACTTCTATGTAATCCATGTAAAACCACATTCTTTTCCTGCTATTGTCTCCACTTCCCATGAGCTCAGACGCTGCCCTCCCTATCTTCCAAAATGTAGACAGTAAGCCATGAACTGGGAAGTGCTCCTGAACTAAACACTACAAACACAAAGCATATTTACTAAGCACGCATGGAAAACAACTTCTAAGTAGAGCTGCACGATTCTGCAAAAAAATTAGAATCACAATTTTTTTGCTTGCAATAAAGATCACAATTCTCAGCGTAACATCATCTTTCACATTATACAAAAAAATTGGGTTAACTTTACTGTTTAGTTTTTTTTTTTTAATTCACTGAAGTGTATTTTTCCCCCAAAAAATTGCGTTTAAAAGACCGCTGCGCAAATACAGTGTGACATAAAATATTGCAACGACCGCCATTTTATTCTCTAGGGTCTCTGCTAAAAAAATATATATATGTTTGGGGGTCCTAAATAATTTTCTAGCAGAAAATACTAATTTTAACTTGTAAGCAATAAGTGTCAGAAAAAGGCTTAGTCTTTAAGTGGTTAAACTGACCTCATTTACAGACTGAAGTTCATCTCTTTGATCTAAAAGAACGAAATGTTACAATGTTTCCATTTATTGCTCAGCGCTGAGCAATGTTGATAAACATTTGGATGGTTGTCTTTTTTTTTTTCTTTGACAGCTGAACCAGAGAGAACACACTGGTTACATGAATGAATTGTGGAAATGCCGGATTAAGATCATGAGGGGGTTGAATCGAGATCACGTTTTTTTTTTTTTAAATGATTAATCGTGCAGCTCTACTTTTAAGGTCTTAAAGCGGCAGTAAACTCCAGAATGTTTTTACCAACAAGCAATCTTATAATAAAACTTACCTGTAGGTAGAATGAATATCTTCTAAATGTGCACTGTTTGGGTTGATTTTTCAGTGAGCAGCAGCCGGTGGTGTCACTGGCGCATGCGTTCTGAAGCAATGGCATACCCATGCTGTTCCTTCAGAGCTTTGTGTCATGGCCATTCAAGCAGCTGCAGCCCATGAACCTAGAAGCCTCTGCAGTGGTGACAGTGCACTGCTGGAGGGCTTAGTTTCAAGGTAAGCATTTCATAATGTGCTAGCATTTGATGCATACTAGCGCAGTATGGCATTATCTTGCAGGGAGAACATTTTTTTCTTTTTAGTTTACTACCGCTTTAAAGAGTTACTAAACCCAGAACCTGCATTCACTATATCTGGTCTCCCGCATGCAATTATTTTAGTTATTTTAGTAAATATAAACTGATCATGTTTTCTCATCAGCAGTTTATAGCAGCCTTCTGACATCTATCAGTTCCTAGTAAACCTTGTAGGAGGAGTTTTCATTCTACTCTGATCCTCTGTCTGGACATATCTGATTGGCCCTGTACTGATCACATGCACCCTCACAAAAAAAAAACAACAAACAAAAAACTTTCTAGCAATATACACCAAACTGAGCATGTGCAGCCCGTCCACTGGCTCTGTAAATATCAGGTTATTTTTTTTGAGACAGTGGAAGGAGGAGGAGGATCAGAGAGACAGGATTAAACAGATGATTAACCCCTTAGGTTCCACAGTGAGTATAACAAGCATGCTTTACTGCATATACAGACTGATTTTACTGTTGTGGGTTTAGTAACACTTTAACAGCATGACGGGGAGATTTACTAAAACTGGAGAGTGCAAAATCTGCACAGAAATCAATCAGCCGCTGGGTTTTATTGTCAAGGCTTAATTGAACAAGCTGAAGTCAGAAGCTAATTGGCTACCACGCACAGCTGCACCAGGTCCAGAGTGCTCCGGTTATTAAATCTACCCCTAAGTGTTCTATTAGATATAATCCAACCACCCTCTGGCACCTAATAGTGTGAACCGCTCCAGAAACAGAAATTCTGTGTTTTGGGGAATGTTCCTATTTACAGTACATAAATTCAGAGGGAAGGTAGGAGTAAGAGAGAGTGCTGATGGCACTGCTTTTTCTTGAGAAAGGGCAATGCGAGCGGGGACAAGTTTTCTAACTCATCAAATTTGTATCTTGTAATTAGTCAGCCAATGGGAGTCTACCTTGCCCCAAAGGACAAGAGATTGTCAGTCATTCTAGTCAAAGCTGCTGTAGAAGGCCAGATGTATTTTATTGTTGTGTCTATGCTGAAAAGATTACCCCTGACTTTGTGAACCAGTCACAACCTATCCTACTCTGAAATAGCCAGGAAATCTCTCCAAAGTAGACACAAAACACAATAAAAACCTTAAAATGTTGTATAAAAAATCGTTTTCATTGGATTTGGCCTTTAACTTACTTATTTACATACTTAGGGTGAAATCCACACATGATCATCAAGTACATGTTAAACTAAAGAAGAACAGCCTGTTCATGGGTATCAGTGCCCGTTTGAACTGAAACCAAACTCAGAAGGTGGTAATCAGATAAACTTTGTTCACCACTGATTTTTAAAAATATCTGCAGTCCTTTATATACCTTTTTCCTTAACAGAAGAATTGGATCCCTTTAAACCGTTTACTGTATCTTATGGAAATAGTATCTGTGGAACACTTTACCACCTTCCATAGCTTTTACAATGAATTCTGTAGATGCAAGGTAACAGTTTGCCGCCCACGTAATGTCATTTGACGTTGCGGATTTTGAGGGGTGATATCTGAATGATGCCTGCAGCTACAGGCATACAGGCATTATTCATATATTTTCTTTTAGAGCCAGTGATTCCATTTACCATAACAATCATAGAGGCTGTTCAAACGCTTGATTGTTCTTATAGGCGGCGAAAGGGGACACCCTCCCCCCCCTCCGGTGCTTCTCCCAACTCGCCCCTGCTAATGGTGAATCCGGAGAAGGAACCGATCGGCCCCGGATGCTGACCATAGAGATTTCCAGCGGGCCACATGGTCCCCGGAGTATCTATGATCCTTCGGAGGCCGGGCGTCATGTTATGACCTCACGAACGGCCTCTGCATTTGATAAAATGCCGCCGCTCTTTTGTCAGAGTCAGCAACCTGTCTGAATTTATTACGGAAGTGACATTTCGTCGCCGCCATCTTGCTACATCCCGCACTCGTCCACAGTAAGGATACAGTGAGAAGGTGACAAGCGGACATGTTGTTACACCCACCGGAGTCTGGCATTTCACACTTATTTTAACCACTAAACGGAGCTCATACAGTGACAGTGTTTTTAAATCCGTCTGACTGTTTTGATGTTGAATTGAAAAAACAGCAGCAGGCCTGCTGATCTCACAGGTTTGCTGATCTGACAGAACAACGCTGATTTTACAATTCAACATCAAAACAATCATATTGATTTCCAAATACTGTATTTCACTATATAGGCTCCGGTTGGTAAAAATAAGTGTGAAATGACAGACTCCAGTGGGTGTAAAAAGACGTCCGCTTGCAAGGCCGGTGCTACCACTAGGCAAACTAGGCAGGCGCCTAGGGCGCCCAGCCACTGGTGTTCCTACTCTCTTCTCCCTGCAGCAAGCAACTAAGTCTCAGCATCAGCAAGCAGCCGCCCCTCTGCACATAGTGTCAGAAGCGCAACGATGGCAGAGAACTGTGTCTGTGTCCCAAGTCCTGAATGAATGGAAGCAAGCAAACATTCATTGATGGGCGCTGGTGAGGTCACCCATCAAATGCAGCCTCACCAGGGGCCCATCAAATGCAGCCTCACCAGGGGCCCATCAAATGCAGCCTCACCAGGGGCCCATCAAATGCAGCCTCACCAGGGGCCCATCAAATGCAGCCTCACCAGGGGCCCATCAAATGCAGCTGTTTCATCACATATGGCGACCCATCACATTTGGCTACCCGCTGGAGTGCGCATGTGCGATGCCGCAATTTGCATTCCAACACTGTTGTTGAAGTGACGTTCCGTCGCCGCCATCTTGCTACATCCTGCACTCCTCAATAGTAAGGATACACAGAGAAGGGGGAAAGCGGACATCTTCTTACATCCACCGGAGTATTGCATTTTACACTTATTTTTAGCAGTAAAGTGAGTTTATCTAGTGAAATACAGTACTTACAATTCCGTCTGACTCGTTAGATGTTTAATTTTAAAAGCAGTGTCAAGCCTGCTTATGTCATAGGTTTTCTAATCTGACAGAAGTTCGCTGCTTTCAAAATTCAATATCTAACCAGTCAGACGTAGTTCTTAGTACTGTATTTCACTATATAAACTCAGTTTACTGTTACAAATAAGTGTAAAATGCAAAACTCCGGTGGGTGTAACAAGATGTCCGCTTTCCCCTTCTCAGTGTATCCTTACTATTGAGGAGTGCAGGATGTAGCAAGATTACGGCGACAGAACGTCACTTCAACAACAGTGTTGGAACGCAAATGGCGGCATCGCGCACTCCAGCGGGTAGCCAAATGTGATGGGTCGCTATATGTGACGAAACAGCTGCATTTGATGGGCGCTTGTGAGGCTGCATTTGATGGGCGCTTGTGAGGCTGCATTTGATGGGCGCTTGTGAGGCTGCATTGATGGGCGCTTGTGAGGCTGCATTGATGGGCGCTTGTGAGGCTGCATTGATGGGCGCTTGTGAGGCTGCATTGATGGGCGCTTGTGAGGCTGCATTGATGGGCGCTTGTGAGGCTGCATTGATGGGCGCTTGTGAGGCTGCATTTGATGGGCGCTTGTGAGGCTGCATTTGATGGGCGCTTGTGAGGCTGCATTTGATGGGCGCTTGTGAGGCTGCATTTGATGGGCGCTTGTGAGGCTGCATTTGATGGGCGCTTGTGAGGCTGCATTGATGGGCGCTGGTGAGGCTGCATTGATGGGCGCTGGTGAGGCTGCATTGATGGGCGCTGGTGAGGCTGCATTGATGGGCGCTGGTGAGGCTGCATTGAGGGGCGCTGGTGAGGCTGCATTGAGGGGCGCTGGTGAGACGCATTGTGAAGCGCATTGAGGGGCGCTGGTGAGGCTGCATTTGATGGGTCCTGGTGAGGTTTTTCGTTAAAAAGGTTGGGTATACATGGGCAGGGGGTGGAGTCAGGGGTGGAGCCAAAGGGGGCAGTAAAATGAGGTTTTGCCTAAGGTGTCTAATATCCTTGCACCAGTCCTGTCCGCTTGCCACCTTCTCACTGTATCCTTACTGTGGACGAGTGCCGGGTGTAGCAAGATGGCGGCGACGGAACATCACTTCCATTTCAAAATCTGACGGGTCGCCTAAACTGATGAAACACCGCTTTGGCTGGGAAGCTAAGATCTTTTTTTTTTTATTTATTTTTTTTTTTTAGGCTTCCCAGTCTAGAGGTGAGATATGGGGACTTATTGACCCCATCTCACTGTAAAGAGGACCTATCAAACACTATTCCCCTATTACAATGGATGTTTACATTCCTTGTAATAGGAATAAAAGTGATCAAAAAAAAATGTAAAAATAAAGTGTCAAAATAGAAAAAAAGTAAAACCAACAATAAAAAAATTAAAAAATTTAAAGCGCCCCTGTCCCCGGGTGCTTGCTCACAGAAACGAACGCATACGTAAGTCGCGCCCACATATGTCAACGGCATTCAAATCACACGTGAGCAATAATTCTAGCTCTAGACCTCCTTCTGTAACTCAAAACATGTAACCTGTAAAAAATTTTAAAGCGTCGCCTATGGGGATTTTTAAGCACTGAAGTTTGGCGCTATTCCACGAGCGTGTGCAATTTTGAAGCATGACATGTTAGGTATCCGTTTACTCGGCGTAACATCATCTTTCACATTATACGAAAAAAGTTGGCTAACTTCGCTGTTTTTTTTTTTTTTTTAAATGCATGAAAAATTGCTGCGCAAATACCGTGCGAGAAAAAAAGGTGCAACGACCACAATCTTATTCTTTAGGGTGTCTGCTAAAAAAATATATAATGTTTGGGGGGACTGTGTAATTTTCTAGCAAAAAAATCATGATTTTTACATGTAGGAGAGAAATGCCAGAATTGGCCTAAGTGGCAAGTGGTTAAAGCAATTTCATAAAAATATATAAATTGCAAAAAAATATTTAAAAAAACTTACGTTACATTTATACAATGTAGTCATCGCAACCGTATTTGACTTTGCAGGTATGGTTTAGTGGGAAACGACATTAATAAATCAGAAGCAATATGTGAGCAGTCTGCAGGCTTCAGAATATTGTAATTTGGTAAATGAATTCTTAATTACTATGCTACTGGTACTGTTACCCAAAAAGACAAAAACCTTTGAAAATGCATTTGACTGCATGCAAATTGGGGCACGAGGGCCAATTTTTGTAATGTACGAATCTGCTAATTTTTAACAGCATGAATTTATGCTAAAATGTGAGATAATTCTGTGCGTGATAGAGAAAAAGAAGGGGGGGGGGGGTTCTAGCTATAGCAATCATTTAATGTACTTAAAACGAATCAAAATGAGTACCTTAAAATCTTCCAACTGCTGCTTAATCGCTTCAACTTCAGTTCCAACGACCTCCTGCAAAGCATTGCTGCCCTCTGCTGCCACGATCTGATATATCAGCTCCTTCAGTTTAACGCTGAAGTCCTCCACTCTCCCTAGAGTAGCATCTAACTGCTCCTGTCTATTTTTGCCACGTTCAGACAGCTTAGCACATTGCTTATTTAAAGATCCAAGCTCTCGCAATAATCCAATGAGGTCAGGACCTCCTTCATTCTCTAACATATCTCTGCATTTCTTTTCTGAACATTCAATATCAAATTTTAAGCCATGGAGCAGTTCTAGAAACTTCTGGACAACTTCAGTTTGAGATTTCAGGCTGTCCACATCCCGAGCTATTGGGCCCATGTTGTCAAGTTCATCATCCAAGTCAGCAAGATTAGAAAAGATTTCTCTAACATGAGCATGAAATTGACCAATTCCTTGCAGTTTTTGCTCCATACTGCTACAGCATTCATTAACTTCCTGTTTTACATTCTCAAAATTATGCTGCACATCCTCTGCTTGATGTAAAAGACGAGAGGCATCTGAGCCTTTTGGGGCATCTTCTGTCAAACCTTGGATTAAGTTTTTCAAATACTGAACCTGTGTCTCCAAATTCTGCAGCATGTCCTGCTGAGTTTTCATGTTCTCTAAATTCTTACTGCTGCATGACTGGGGACCCAGAGCTGCATAAATTTCCAGGTGGTGTTTTGCTCCATCAAGTTTCTTATCTATGTTTTTAAAACTATCATTTAGTTCCTTAAGTCTCAGTGACATTTCCTCAATGGACTCAGCTTTGATATGCAGCTGTTCCGTAATACTGTCCATCTTTTGATTTAGCCTGGCTCTTTCCTCTAAGATTTCTTGGTCGTCGACCTCAGCCGATTCGATCAGAAGATCCGCTGTGCTGTTCATCATCTCCACCAAAGAACGTTTCTTGTCTATTTCACTTTCAAGAACCTTTGCTCTAAGAAGCTGGGCTTCAAGTTGGACAGGGTCAATAGTAACTTCCATTTCTTTCATTTGGGTTTCACAGTCTTCCAACCAAGGAACCAAGTCTTCCACATGTCTACCAAATTTTTGAGCTTTCTGCAAACAGTCCTTCAGTTTGTTTTGTCTTTCTGATGTCTTCTTTCCCAGCTCTTCCCAGTTTGCTTTCAGATTTATTAGTTGATTCTGTAGGGCAGTCTTCTCATCGCCAGGCTGCGAAGACAGGAGCAGAGATTCACCTTCAGCAACAATCATTTCATAAGACCCGGTGTTCTGGTTCAGACTTTTTTGGAATTCCTCCTGGTCTTGAAGAAGTTTTTGTAACTTTTCCAGTTTGGATGACACTGGGGGGCTTTTGGCCTGTTGCATTGACTTTTCATCCAACCAATTTCTCAGTTCATCAAACATCTGTTGAAACTGCTGGGAACTGGCAAGTGCCGTCTGTAACCTATTCACGCGATCCGCTGCAAAACATAAGACTCAAGGTTACTTTCTTTACAAGCAATACTTTTATGGAATTTCCCCCCGCCCTTTATTAAATACATGACATTACCTACAAAAAAAAATGGTCAAAAAAAACAAAATAAAAGAAACACTATTATTAACCTGCTAAATCTTCCATTCCTTTAAGCGGAAGTGCCATAGTGTCAAGTCGTTTTTGAAGTTCATCTTTGAGGTATGGTTCTGCCACAAGTGCAGATAGCTCATTGCATAGAATTTGCGCTTCTGCAACTTCCTGAGTGAGGTTTTCCAGATCTGAGCGAATGCCACTAGTTTCCTGCAACTGCTGCTTTACAGCATCGGGCTGAGTGCTGACTGCTGGCTGTGTGCTCAGTTTCTTGCCTGCCTGCTTTATTTTCTCAGTTAGGCCTTGCAGAACCTCTTGATACTGCGCACTTTTCACAGCAGCCTGGTCAATGTGTTCAGCTCTGGAATTCAGGCGACTGGTCAAGTCTGTCCATTTCTTATTAATTTCATTGAAGTCTTCCTCCACCTGGCTGGTGGATGGAGACTCATCACCAGGTCCTGTTAGGATACCATAGGCTGCATGCTTTAGTTCTTCATACTGAGCTTTGCGTGCTTCAAATTCCTTTAACATAAACTGTAACAGAAATAACAACGCAGTGTTTGTATAAAAAGACAGATCAGAATACACAAAGTTAAGAAACAACAGAGCAGAATTCATAAATCACTAAGCCACATTCAAAAGAGGATAGCGCCTGCCTGCTTATAACTCAACCAGTCAATCATCAATAAACCAGATAATACACAGCCCAGCTTGGAGGGGTCTTACTCGTCCACCATGTTTATCCCTTACTGTCAATTACATGTGCTGGTAGATTGGTATTAATGATAGCTACTGAAAATGAATACATATTTATTGCATGCCAAGGTACAATGCAGACATTGTCCTACTCTCTAGCAACATTAAACACACTTCTTCTGGAATCTTTTACTGTGATAGAACATTAGTCTAGACATAAACAATAAAGCAGATGCCCCCTTTTTTTTTTTTTTTTTAACTGTACTGTTTTACATGGGCATATTATAACCGCACTATTTAATGTGTGTATATATATATATATATATATATATATATATATATATATATATATATATATATATATATCTGTATACATACACACATATACACTTGTGACGTGTCACACTTATTCTCACGTGAATTCATAATTGCTCTGGCATTTATAACTGCTTAAGCTCTGTTATTTACAGTTGAAGAAAAGACAAATAAGTCTTAATTCAATGTGCACATTTACACACACACAAGAAACAAACTGATTACTCACAAATACAGTTGTTTTTATATAAAGCATTTGCATAAGTGAGTAATTTTCTGATATAATGGCTGATGATGAACATCTGAAAGAAAGCAGGAGTTACTAAGTTCCAACATGCTGAAAAAAAAAAATGTACTTGCATTTAAAAGACAATAATGAGGGCTAATTTTTAAAGCTGGACTCTGGGCTCCACAAAAAATATTGCCTGCATATGTAATTCCCATAAAATCTGGAATGGAGGGAGTGCGGCTACGTACACAAAATGACAGCTTTCCTCTGACTGCAGCTATTAGTACTGTACTTATTTGCACTTTGCAAGTCTAATTCCCTAAATGCCTCACTGCTTCTCAAGATTACAAAGGAGGTAGGGATACGTTTCGTTTCATGTGGCTTCCAGAAGCATCACTGCAGGCTAGATGCTAATCATTTTACCCACCCTTCTGATGCCCCAACAATATGCTCTTGTCCCAAGGACTGTGGACACGCTACGAAGGGCTGAACACGGGCCAAGATGAGGCCCTGTATAGTACCCCCCATCCTTTTCCGGTTCATGAGAGTGCTATGGTTTATGGGCTATGTAGTTTGCATGCAGTGCAACATAACTCACTGCATGTACCTAATAGGATATTTTTCCAACTCCCTCTCCAGCTGGTATGACAGTCATCACTTTAAAACATGACTACACAGTTTCAGAGGCTGTGTAACAGCATCATGTGAGCGAGCAGTGGTGAACACCCATTGGTCTGCGCTGGCCACAAGACTGCACTGACCAATGAGAATCCTTTTGAGGCCCTTTCTGCTCTGGGATGGCATCCAGGAACAAAGAAGAGATTCTCATTGTATTCACATACTACATTTTGATAGGACTTTTTAGGTACACTCAACAACTATTGCAACAGTAAATATATATATATATAATTATATAAGAGTTTTATTAATAATGCATCAAATTTAGTATAAGATTGAAAACGAATAATTACGCCGGATTCCTCTTTCAATACATATACAATTGTTTACAATTGTCAGAGTTCATAACCACCTTTAAATTTCATTGCAAGTTGTTGCAAGTTAGTTTGCCTTTTCATTTTTTGTGAAAAAGCAAACTAAACTTTAGAGATAATAGGGTTACAGCTATCAAATTACTATATACATTTTACCATGAAAAAATACATCTCAGGCTAGGTCCATGTTGAATGCTGTAATCAACAGCAACCAATAAGAATTCACTCTGCTGAACTCAGGCTAGTACAAGATGGATTGGATTGGTTGAAGAACTTCTAAATGAACACCTTCAACGTTGTTCTCTTTATTGAATATGGCTTATTTAGTAAAAAAGCAAATAGTTTGCTCATTTGCCAAAGGATTCTCTTTAACACAGCAGTGTTCAGGTGCCATGTTGGTGTCAATCAATGTCACACACTATCATTATCAGTTAAATACGAGATATTTCCCTTACCTGAACCTGCTGCTTCTGTGCATTCAGCATGTTGGGATCAATGGATAGCGGTCCCAAGACGCTCATCATCAGCTCCTTCTCTGTTAACCATGGACGTAGCTGAGAGCCAGCAGTTTGGAACAAGGCCAGTTGGTTAGCAGATTCCTCCAGCTTCTGCTGGCGTTCTGAGGTTACTTGGTTAGCTCGATCCCACTGACTGTCTGAATAAGGAAGGACAGTACAGAACACTTATATTCCTGCACAACTTGCCAAAAAGAATTGCTTAAACTTTTTCCATGTTATGTGTAACATCAGTTCAAGAAGGCACACACATTTTGATAAATTGATGAAATATACGGTCCACCAGGTGTAAACATGCTGCATTTGTAAAGCTTTCAATAGTTTAATAAAAGCCCAAGCAGAGTTACGTTTCAAAAAAAATATTCTAAAGTACAAAAATGCACTAAATTGAAAAAAACTATAAAGTCGGTTTCACAATATCGCAACTGTGCTTTGGTTGCAGCGTGTGTCCAAGGCAGTGTACCTGCGGTTTCTGTGCATGTTACCCTTGGTTTCCCATAGATTTCTATTATGTCCCGTATTTTTGATGCATTTTCTAAAAGCGCACCAAGGGTCCCGAATGCTGCATTTTGAGGTGCTTTTAGAAAACGTACCAAAAATGCAGAACGTAATAGAAGTCTATGGGGAACTGTAGATAACCTTCACAAAAACTGTGGGTACACTGCTCTGCACCCATACTGCAGCGCGGCAGCGTAAAATGGGCCCAAATATAGAGAAAACTGTGCAAAGCACAACAACGCTGCATTTCAAAATAAAAAACACTCCTTTACTCTGAAACACATTACCAGCCCTTCATCCCCATGCTGTCCGTGTCATGAGGTTCCAAGGTGGTGGGCCTAGCTGTGGCCATTGATGGTGGTCATCCATCTTCACATGGATTCCCTTGTGCCAGCCATAGAATCCTGTTTAGTTGCTGCTGCAATACACCTTAAATCCTACTTATCCCTGCAAACCTCTGATGTAAGTGTGCTTTATTTTTCATTTTAATAAACTACTCTGTATATTTCCTTGCGATTGCACTTCTGTTTTTCTGTTTTCTCAGCGGTTTTGGATCTATCTGGGAATTCACGAGAAGATGCAGTCCCTCTGAAAATACAAGCCTATTAGAAATGATTCCTTGTGATGTGTGCCCTCATCTAAACTTATTCTTTGAACTTGGCTGACTGGAATTTGGCAAGCTAGGACTTGTGTACTGGTTGCGGTTTGTGTTTTTTTTTCTAATTTTTGAGTTCCGTTCTAAAAACAAAACTATAGGTTATAGGGTTATAGATGCACCTTAAGTGCAATGTTCACTAACCAGAATGCAGCTATTTAAAAAAAAAAAATTTAATTCAGAGCAGTGCAGTATGGATTTTGGATTATTACTGTTAATACAGCATGCTCAGACCTCCCACTCTCTCTCTTTTTAGTACAGGCAGTTCCTGAGTTACAAACATCTGACTTACATACGAGTCGTACTTAGAAATGGAGACAGTGTGACAGCACGCTGGTCCTAGAAATCGCCGGCGTCAATCTTGCTGCTCACTGCATTCTGCCACCTACTGTCGGACGGACCCGCCAGCAATCCCATATCAATGCAAGGCCAGTTAACCCTTCCCTACGCTATCCAAAACTTAAAAGTAATATTTTGGCTGCCTGTATGTCTCTTTTTTCCTTTTCATTTTTTTCCTTTAGTGAGAAATAGTTTGATTACTTCTTGTGATATCACCACCAAGCTTGTAAAATTCTTGCAGGGGCAGCTTCTGAGAGGAATGATCACTTGGGTGCCCTAGATCTGTTTCTTATGGACAGATGCATGTCTTCCAGGCATACACCCCTATACACAGTGTGTGGAGAGGCTTTTGGAGATGAAAGCAGCAGTATGTTTGCAGGGAAAGAAATCACTGTATCCGTGTGGAAAGGGTCCAAGAGGGTGGGGGACAGTAGAAGTTCTATATCCCAGCAGGGGAGAACGCAAGCAAGGCTGACAATGCTGGATGGGAATTCAGTGCAGCAGAGGTAGCATTGTTAGCCCACTACAGGAAGTTATTGAGTACATTGGGTTTCTGGATGATCAACAGGTATTCTTCTGCACTTGCAGCATTTGTAAAAGGGATAAAGCATTGGGAATTATATTGCGAGGATATAATCCATGCTTCTCATTAAAACATTCTAAAACAAAGCCAGTTGGAATTATGTGCAAATGTCACATCATACAAAAATATTCATACGTCTATAAACTCTACATAAAGGAGTTAAAAAATGAAATCGATTACATAACATTACTTGAATGTAGGTAAGTGATACTAAACACAATCCAGAACTATTCAGCTGCAGAGCCTTTTATTGCCATAAAATTACTCTAAACAGCAGCATAAAGACAATGTTAATGACACCCGAGTGTGGCTCTCCATACTTCTCTACCAACCACTCAATTACAAGTTCCCAAAATAAATAACATGACCCCGGACATCCCCTTCTTCACTAAATATGTATATATAGTGTGCATTCTTTTTGTTTCTCAGACTCTTCATTTTTGGGTACCATGTTAAGAGAAATGATATACAAAGCAAGCTAAATGATCTTAGAAACGTATGTATTTACAAATGACAAAAATTTAAATGCAATTGAAACTGTATAATAGCAAACTAATATTTGGAATTTTTCCTCATTGCAAAAAAATAAATAAATAATAAAAAAAAACAGTCTGAAGCAGCCTAAACCTGCTTTGTTCTGTTCATTTTGAAACTGTCCATAACCCATGCTGACAAATAGTGGGAGAGGCAAGACAGTAGCACAGTTTGTTCAGCAGGACAAACCAGGGCAAATGAATTCTAGTATGGAAGGCTGGCACATCAAATTAAACTGGAACTTCAATTTAAAGGCTAAGTT
Source organism: Lithobates clamitans (assembly GCA_037952925.1). Lineage (NCBI taxonomy): Eukaryota > Metazoa > Chordata > Amphibia > Anura > Ranidae > Lithobates > Lithobates clamitans. The sequence continues at coordinate 1,293,069 of JBBGZY010001858.1, forward strand.
CATATTTTTTGTTTTGTTCTAAAATTGCAGCTTCCCAGAAAAGAAAAAGCTCTCTCTATATTCCAGAGCAGGCTTTACCTCAGCCTCCAGTCTGTTCTATAGAAAACTCTTCCGTTGCCATCTGTTATTCGTCCTTTGGGACACCGTTAGAGTTAGACTCGGTTCACACAGGGACGACTTGTCAGGCGACCTAGTCACCTGACAAGTCGCCTCCCGTTCTGTACAATGGAATCATTCTAATCGGAGCGACGCAAGTCGCTCCGACTTAGAAAAAGGTTCCTATACGACTTTGGAGGCGACTTGCATAGACTTCTATACAGAAGTCGTTTTGCAAGTCGCCGCGGAAGTCATTTGCAGGTCGCCTCGCTGAGGCGACCTGCAAGTCGTGCCGCCCGTGTGTGAACCGGGTGTAAGGAAGTACTTGAGCAGCTGACCTCATTAACACACAAATGCACATGCCCTCCCCCTCCAGGAGATTGCTCCTGCCTACCTCTGCACTTACATGCAGTCATCAATGAGCACCATTCTACCTGAGTACACAGCAAGCGTCTTCTGCTGATTGACAAATTTGGACATTACCTTCTTCTTGCATAGATTGTTCATCTGAGTGTGCAGGAGCTGAGCAATCACATAACAGCCTATGTGAAGCAGAGCTGTAGTATTGACAATACTATAGGAGAAGTGTTTCCCTGGAAGTCTACAAAGCTCACCAAACACTATACAATCTGATTGTACAATCTCCTTTAGTTCTACTATCAACTATGTAGTGTAAGGGCCTGTCTAATTTTAGCAAATCTAAAGGATATTGCACAATCTGATCATATAGTATATGGCCACTGAACTAGTCGTGCTGTCAGTCCAATTAATTTGTTAACGGCACCTCGAACGCAGAAGCAAGCGCACAATTTGTCACATGCAAAAATGTGCAACAAACTTGACAAAATGCACAGTAAAAAATGTGCAAACTACAACACACAAAAATGCCCCGTGAGCTACTTTGCCACATTTATTGCACGTAGGGGCAGCCCATTGCAATCAACAGGCTTGCTCATGCGTTTCGTGGGAAAAACGCACGCTCCTACCACACTAGATGTGAATGGGGCCTGAAAATGAAACTTGGTGGGTTTACACAAAAACAGGTGAGTATCCCTCGCCCACTACCACCTATGTACTTGTATGAAGCTGGCCATACACTATGCAATCGGATTGCACACCCTCTGTTCAATTTCCTTTAGATTTACCACAACTATGGAAAAAGAGGACCATTCTGAAAAATCTATTCAATTTCTATCAAATCAGGCAGGCCCTTGCATGACATAGCTGCTGCCAGATATGGCCACCTTAAAGGAAGTAGTAGGAAAATGGCTGGAAATAATAAAAGAGGTGGTCCTAGTAATGAGGGAGGTGTGGTCCAGATAGATAAACAAGCCCTATTCTGTAATGCAGTAAGGCAGTGCATGATGGGACATGAAGTTTCCTTGAAGGTCACATGATGTTACAGGAAGCAAAGGGCTCAGATGATTCAAAGCTGCCATGGACTAGATAAGTAACAGATAAGTACATTGGGATGACTTGGGCAGAAAAGACATTAGAAAAGGTTAGGTGAACTTAGCCTTTAAGCTTAATAGCATCCTGCAGCTATTTAATAAAGGCTGAGTAAGTCTTTAACTTGGTAGCCATAAAATCCATGGATTATTAACACTAAGGATCTTGACATCTGTAATTTTTTAGAGAACTCTCTTTCTATTATACCTCCAAGAAGTGTTTTTTGCGCAGGAAAGGTATTTGGACTAATAAAAGACCCAGATACAAATATTCCATATTTCTATCATCAAAGTCATACTTACTAAGATTTTCCAGCATCTGCCTCCAGTTCTCAGCCTCAGGAGAGTTAGGATGTTTCTCTAGCAAATCTTTTAGCTCAGCTTTTAGCTTTTTCACTTTTTCAGAACTCTGCTCTAGTTCAGATATGAACTCCTGAAAAAAACATTAGAAATGTGTCAGCCAGCTGACGCCAAGCCAGCAAAGTTACACTGTATAATCACTAAAAATGCTGCCAATTACAACTGTTCTCCAGAGGCGATAAAACATGTGTACTTGATTGTATAATGGATTTCACATTTACTGGAATCTCTTAATTCTAACATTAAAACCACTTAAAGGGGAATGCACCACATACTAGAACATTATGGCAGACTTACCTGTCAAATGCAGTCCTCCAGTGCTGCAATGACAGTGCTCCCGCTGGTCACGCGCATGTCAATCTTTTCCCGGTCTTCTTTCTGGGTTTGGTCTGCTCAGCTGTTTGAATGGCCAGGCCACGATGACGTCACTCCTGCACATGTGCATGGGAGTCACATCATCATGGCACAGCGGGGTGCCATAAATGTATGCTGTTCTGAGCATGCGCAGCTTAGTGTACATTAACGCTGATAGGCAGGGATAAATCGTTATGACAGAAGAAACCAAATCACGTCTCTTCTGTCATAAAAACCCTAATTGTCAACCATTTCAAATGGTTTAGCCTTAATTTCACTTTAAACTAAATTTATAATGGTAAAAGGTTTGTCATAACAAATTTCAGTTTCTCAGTAACTTAACAAAAACATTGACCCACATACTACAATATTAGTCACCAGTCATATAAAGGTAATTTAGCTATTTTATGTTAACCACTTCGGCCCCGGAAGATTTTACCCCCTTCCTGACAAGAGCACTTTTTGTGATTCAGCACTGCGTCACTTTAACTGACAATTGCGCAGTCGTGCGACGTTGCACCCAAACAAAATTGACATCCTTTTTTTCCCACAAATAGAGCTTTCTTTTGGTGGTATTTGATCACCTCTGCGGTTTTTATTTTTTACGCTATAAACAAAAAAAGAGCGTCAATTTAAAAAAAAAAAAACCAAAACAATATTTTTTACTTTTTGCTATACTAAATATCCCCCCAAAAAATATATATAAAAAAAAACTATTTTTTTCCTCAGTTTAGGTCGATATGTATTCTTCTACATATTTTCGGTAAAAAAAAAAAAAAAAAAAAACGCAATAAAGCGTATATTGATTGGTTTGTGCAAAAGTTATAGCGTCTACAAAATAGGGCAGGGATATGCAATTAGAGGACCTCCAGATGTTGCAGAACTACAAGTCACATGAGGCATAGCAAGACTCTGACAGCCACAAGCATGACACCCAGAGACAGAGGCATGATGGGACTTGTAGTTTTGCAACAGCTGGAGGTCCGCTAATTGCATATCCCTGAAATAGGGGATAGTTTTATGGCATTTTTTTATTAATTTTGTTTTTACTAGTAATGGCAGCAATCTGCAATTTTTATCAGGATTGCAATATTATTGCGGAGACATCAGACACTTTTCACACATTTTTGGGACCACTGGCATTTATACAGCGATCAGTGCTATAAAAATGCACTGATTACTGTAAAAATGTCACTGGTAGGGAAGGGGTTAACCACTAGGGGGCGATCAAGGGGTTAATTGTGTTCCCTCTCTGTGTTCTAATTGAAGGGGGTTGGGGACTGTGTAGGGGAGATGACAGATCGCTGTTCATACGTTGTATAAACAGACGATCAGTCACTTCTCCCTTCAGAGAACCGGAAACTGTCTACACACACAGATCTTGGTTCTCAGTGTCTCAGCAGCGATTACGGGAGCCCAGCGGTGATTGTGACCACCGGGCACTCGCATCGGCTCCGGGGGCACACACGCCCCTAGTGGCCACAGGGCGAAGCGACGTTGCATAACTTCGTTTTGCCCAGCCATGCCATTCTGCCGCAGTAAAACTGCGGCGGCTGGTCGGCGAGTGGTTAAACTTCACAATGTTTAAATAAATTGGTTTTATACTTACAAAAGGTTAACATTTATATACTCTTATATATTATACTGGTCTTTGCACAGAACCATATATCCTACTCAAGCGTGAACTTCAACCTTACTTTCAGTCTTGCACATGCTCCTCTCCTGTACTGAAATTGCCCACTCTAATTTTACTGCACATACACAGTGTGTATTAGAAGCTGCAGAAAGCCAGACAGGGCTCACCTCATTTCCTAGCTGGAGGACTGCAAAATCACCTGGTCCTTCCCATCCATACCATCCCTGGCCTACTCCTTTCAGTCACTGAATTTACACTTTGTCTTTTTTTTTTCCGACCACGAGGTTGAGCATCATGTTTTCACATTTCCTAGAGCAAGTTGCATCTGGGCTGAGTGCACTTGACAGCAGTACTGAGGTAGGATGCTAGCTCCTTTCACCAGCCATGATCTGTCTACATTGCATAGTGAGGCACAAAGACCTAGTCATAATATCTAGGTCTACATAGAACGTATGTAATGAAAATTGAAAGATTTAATGTCATCAGCATGATGAAGAGGAGGGAGAGGAGCAACCAAAAGGTGAAATATAAGCTTTAGCTTTAAGTGCCACTAGTTGCAGATCTACACCCTGGTATGATGGGCATTAAAAAGAACACCCTATGAGCCTCTGTCCTGGAACAAGCATATGCATATTAGGTATCATTATTGATTGAGATGCGCATGCTTGATCCAGGTCAGTCACAGTCAGGAAGCCAATGAGGAGAAAGTAAAAGATTATTATTATTATACAGGATTTATATAGCGCCAACAGTTTATGCAGCGCTTTAAAAGATGGGGCCAATCTGCGCTGTGTGTGTGAATGGACAATGTCCATTCACAGGAACGTGGCTTGGGAGTGAGCCTCCTCAAGTGTCCCCATAGCAAGAGGCTTGGTATTGGGGGCACTCGGCAGAAGGGAGGAGCCGGGACCAATGGCAGAAGACCCAAAAGGGTGAGGATCGGGGCTGCTCTGTGCAAAACCATTGCACAGAGTAGATAAGTATAAGGCCCCTTTCATTTCGTCAGTTCAGTCACGTCAAAATGGATAAAGTTTTCATCATTTTTTTTTACATCTACTACCAATGCAAAAACGGATGAAAACCTGACCATTTTTCAGTTTACATCCATTTTTCCATCGATCCATTTTTTTAACAGAAGAAAAATAGAGCTTTGATCAGTTTTAAAAAACGGATGACGGATGCGGATGTAAACTGATGTAAATGGATGATCATCCATTTACATCCGTTTTTCCATAGAGATGCATTGATGTCTGTTTTTCATCCGTCAACGGATGGATGAAAAACGGACAAACTGACAGCATGTGTGAAAGGGGCCTAACATGTTTGTAATTAAAAAAAACAAAAAACAAAACTGCAAACCTTTAGAATCACTTTTAATTGTGACTGTTAGTCAAGAGCCAATAGAACTAAGTAAACTTATTTTAAGAAAAGTAAAAATGTTATATGTGATCTCTAAAGCAGCAGTGCACCAATTCTTACCTTGTTCTGTTCAGCTTGGGCTCTAACTATCTCAGACTTCTTTGGTGACACATTGACTGCAGTTATAATTTGTTCTTTGGACTCTAACCACTTCAACATCTGATTTGTTTCTTGTTGAACCTTCTGTATTTTTTCCAGCATAGTGGACAACTGTTCTTCTCGATTTCTCAGCACCAATCCTAAATGTTCATACTTTTGGCTGATCTCAGAGACATCACACTGGATGCCAGTCAAATCTATCAGAAAGGGACGTGATTAGTGAAGGCAGAATATTTTTTTTAGCATACATGAACTAATTTTAAGACACAGCAGCACATAGACAAGCTCACCTTGGCAGGTATGATATCCATTAACATTCCCTAAACTGCTCACTGAGGCCATCAGCACAGAACCTGAACAGGACAAGAAGGCAAAGCAAGCACATCACAAACACATTATGATTACAAACACACAGCAAGAAGAGATTATTAAACAGACACTGCAAAAGCTTGGTATTTTTCATTTGGCATTGTCTCAACAATGAACCCTTCTCAGAAGGTTCTAATTAACTAAAATGACAAACAGCAAACACAGCACAATGCCAAACCAACATCCCAATTCCATCACTATGCACTATACTCAATTTAAATCCTACTGTCAGTCTCTTATGAAAAGCCAAGCATGTAATGGATATTCTCAAGACACAAAGCATCTACACACAGGATCAAATAGGTAGACTGAGTAGATCTATCAGATCTTAAGAAATGAGAAACTGTCAGGAATCTGCCAAGTAATAACACTCTCCCAATGACCACTAACTTAGGTAATCACTGCGACTATATAAGAAATAGAAACCATAGGATGACAACAAATATTTATGTACTGACGGCTAACCCTAAAAACAGATGATCCAAACCATACCAGAAAATAACACTAGCTGATCATTTCTTGTTTTGTGGTTAACTCTAACTAGTGATTCTGACACCTTGCTACTAGAATCTAAAAATTTTCCTGAATTGCCACCTGCTAGTCAAACATAGGACTCAATTCATATGCAATAGCACAGATGTTATTTTCAGACTAGCGACTGCTGTTTTCACCGGTCTCTGGTTTACATTGCTCAATAATAATGGTCATTAAAGCAGTATTAAACCCAAAACCATAAATGTAATAAACTGCAGCTTACCAAACCCGAGTTGTGGTGGGTGCATTAGTTTTCTCTTTTTAGGCTCTTTTTTTACCTGGTAATCTGGCCAATAACACACCTCCTGCATTAGAGTGTCCCCACTCTGGATGAAGGAGCACAGGGGGCACCTTTGAACAGCAGCATTGTCAGTCTGGGGGAGGTGAGTGTTAGATGGACTAGCAGATTTAGATACACTAAAAAAATCAAAGCCAAACTCCAGCTCACACTGTAGTTTTAGCAACAGTTTTTTCTTTTGGGATAAAGGTTTACATGAATGAATAAATAAAAGCTGATTATTGTAAGCACCCCTGACAGTGGTAAATGGTTGGTCTCATTACTAACTGCTACATTGGCGGGATTGCTTGTTCTGTTAAAAAAACAGACTTAGTGGCTGGATCACCAAGTGAAAATGAAGGAACAAAACCTAAAAAAGAAAAAGCAGCCATGATATCTAAGAACTGGTAAGCTGCAATATAATAAATGTTTGGTTTTAGGTTTAATACTGCTTAAAGAACTATCATTATAGCCGAGTGAACTGAACCTATAGTAATATATATACGTAAAACCGCTATAACACAACAAAATTTCATCTAAAAGGTCAGATATTAGCCTGCAGTGGAAAAGATGAACACTTGAAAAGGATTTTGTATTACTCACAAAACAATTACAGAAGAAATAGTGGCTCTGTGCCACTATCTAAAGGTGCTATGTGTGTGGATGCGCTGCTTACATTTGTACTCTCTATCTTATCTATGTGTATCCTATCTTTTAGACATAATCTTATTCACCATCCACCTATAAAAATTCATCACATTAAGCAACAACCATATGCAAATTATATAAATCATATAAAAGTCCGGTGAGGACGCGAACGGACACAAGGGGGGAACGCAAGCGGCACACGGAGGCTGCACAGCACACACCAGGCGAACCGGGCTGCAGCGCCCACCCGTCCCTAACTGCTGGAAAAGCTCTGTGCCGGCTCAATGGCACTTGAATATGTGAGTGCAAAGTTTTTCTATGTTTTATAAAATAAAAGTTTTAAACGTTATTGTGCGATGATCGTTTTCATCCATTTTTATGAGGAACATTAAGGTCCTAGTATAGCTATTGGAGAAGTTCCCTTTGAGTGGAGTGGTTATCCCTATGAATGAACCAAAGGTGCAGTTTTAAAGAAATATCTGGTGAGTGGCCAATCTCACAGGTGGTGGTGAAGCACTAAGTCACTTTAAATTGATCAAACACAAGAGCACGCCGATCACGGCAATCTAACGGAAGATTTGCAAGCATATATGAAGGGACTTTATTATCATGTGATATATGTCACCGGACTTTTATATGATTTATATAATTTGCATATGGTTGTTGCTTAATGTGATGAATTTTTATAGGTGGATGGTGAATAAGATTATGTCTAAAAGATAGGATACACATAGATAAGATAGAGAGTACAAATGTAAGCAGCGCATCCACACACATAGCACTTTTAATTTTTTTCCCTCTGGAAATTTTTTGGATGCAGCAGCCACAGATATCACTTTTATATTAATTGATAAGACAAGTTTTGCGCCAGTGACACACACATTTCTGTGCCACTATCTGGAGAGTTCAGAAGCAAGCAAATATATATATATATTTGTAAACCTAACACACCATAAGGTCCTAGTAATCCAGTCTATAATTAGTACTGTGCTAAACTATCCCCATTTCTAATTTATTATTTAGTTTTATTTACAATATTGTTCATTTAGGAAATAGATTATTTGCAATGAGAATAGCATACAACAGAAGCCCCATAAGCGAAATCCGCACCAACATGATATTCCATACTGAAAAAAGGGTGATCTGCACATGTACACAGGCAGCCGCAGCCTAATTAACAAACACAGCATATGCATAATATTTATATCAGCAACCATAAATTTAGTTAAGAAAATTCTCTATAATTGACAGTTTATTAGCAGGAGTTTTCCTAGTTTACTGTAATTTCAACGAGTGCCACACAAAAGAAGGCACATAAAACCATAATGGCAGAAGAGGTATGAGATTTTGCAGGACCAACAGATAACAAAATGAAACAGGCATTATACAAGGAGATAAAAGATTAAACAAAATAACAGATGGTATACAGAGTAGCAAGCATAAAAAATATAAGGTAAGAAAAAAAGAGAAGAGCCTTAAAGTGGATGTAAACCCAATTTTTTTTAATGTCATAATGTAGAGTATAAGATTTCCTATCATTTGAGCCCAGTCTTGCCACAAAGAGTTAATCCAGCTCTGAGCAATCCCCTTTTATTGTTCAGTGAGATAAAACTTGACAAACAGAGAAAAACTTTGTCAAATCCTCCCCCTTGCTGTGAGTGACAGGTGATTTACATGTCTTGTGCACTAGCCTAAGACATGCATTATTTTTTAATTCCCACCCCCACTCCTTTCTTCAGCAGCTCTGCAAGGATTGGCTGTTCCACACCTCAGCATGGTTTGGCATGCTGAAGTCATGTGGTTACTTTCCTGTCTTTTCACTGGATGTTAGAGATCATAGCAGAAGTTCAGTGTAAGAAATACACAGGAGAAAATGCATATTGACAAGGGGAGTGTAGAGGTGGGCGGGGAGTGTAGAGGTGGGCGGGGAGTGTAGAGGTGGGCGGGGAGTGTAGAGGTGGGCGGGGAGTGGGCAGGGAGTGTAGAGGTGGGCAGGGAGTGTAGAGGTGGGCAGGGAGTCTACTGACATCACGACTCCACCCACCGAGCTCCAGACAACAGACCCACCCACAGAGTATGCAGTTTTTCAGCTCTCATAACAGACAGAGGGGAGACATTTGACAGGTAAAGATACATTCAGGAGGCATGTATATCCTTATAGATGACCCCTATGGCAGTAGTTTAGAAAGGATGACATTGGGTTTACATCCACTTTAACCACCTGCTGTCCAGGCCAATTCTGACATTTGTCATAAATGTAAAAAAACTGCAATTTTTTTTTTTAAGCAGAGGCACCAGGAGAATAAAATGGTGGTTTTTGCAATTTTTTACATCACACGATATTTGGGCAGCTATTTTTAAAATGCCATTTTTTAGGGAAAATACACTTTATGCACACAAACACAATATAATAATATAATACCCTTTGTTTGGTAAAAATATAAAAGATGACATTGCACTGAGTAAATGGATATCCAACATGTCACACATTACAATTGCGCATGACTGTGGAATGGTGACAAACTACAGTACATTCAATTTTTTATAAGTGACACTTTAAAAGCCTTTACAGGTTACCAGTTTAGAGTCATACCGAAGGTCTGGTGCTAGAATTATTGCTCCCACTCTGATGTTCGCAGTGATATCTCATGTGTGGTACAACCACCATTTACGTATGTGTTTGCATTTGCATGTGAGCACGAGAGGAAAGTTGCTCTTTAATTTTCTTTTATTATTTTGTTTACATTTTTTTCTTTTTTTAGCAATTTTATTGCTATCCCAAGGGATGAACAACATTGCTTGTGATCGCATAGGCCGTGACAGGTCATCTTTGTGGAGAGATCTGGGGTCTATTAGATGCCAGACCTCTCCTCTGCCCTCCAAAGTATCTAATTAAACTGAAATCAGTTTGATCAGCTGCTTTACTAGTTGGTAACGGCCGGTAAACAAAAGACTGAAACCAGAAGTGACTAAATCCTTATCGCTTCTGGTTCCATACACCACAGAGATCAGCGGGGAATTTAGGTTCCATCTTTATCTCTATGGTCAGCTGGTGCATGTTGGGGGACCCCTTCTGCTGCATGTAAAAAGTAATTGCGCGTCTGTTAAGCCGCTTGGATCACTTTTACTGATAAAAAAAAGCGCATTGCCAGCTGAAAATGATATCTGGATGATGTCTGCAGGTGCAGCCATCACTCAGATACCACCAGTCTCCAAGGATGTATATATACGTACATCATCTAAGAAATAAACAAAGTAAACAGTGAGCAGCCATTTTTTTGAGTAACACAATCACAAACAATGAATAAAGAAAAATTTGAATTGCGCTAAATAATAAATATAAAGTCTGTAAATGGATCCATATGGATTATATTCATCTGTGTAAAGTTGACCACAAACAAGGTGATAATCAATAGCAGTGTCCATCATCCATCACCAAAAACCACAGTGAATCCACCACCAGCTGTAGAAACTGCTTACCAGCTCCTGCAGACAAAATGCGCAAGACGGAGCGACGTGCTGACGTCACCATCTCGCTCGTGTCCCGACGGACGGGTTTGTTTGGTTGTGTGCTGGAAGACACACCAAACTTAAGGTGTTTATTTTATTCATTACTGCGAGTGCTACTTTTTATATAATAAATCCACCAAGAATTTTACACTATGTGGAGCCTTTGATCTCTTTTTGGTGCTTAACTATTAACCAACTTACTGAGTGATATCAGAAGTGTGGAGAAGCCCTGAGATGAGAAGAAAGGCCCCCGGTGGGTTTTAAGCCACAGGCTTACCTCGACCCCCTATAATAAGGTGTCCACATGAGCTGGTAAGCAGTTTTACGGCTGGTGGTGGATTCACTGCGGTTTTTGGTGATGGATGGTCACTGATATTGATTCATTATCACACTGTTTGTGGTCAACTTTACACAGATGAATATAATCCATATAGATCAATTTACGGAATATATATTTATTATTTAGCGTGATTCTAATTTTTCTTTATTCTTTTTTCTGTATATATACGTATGTCAGTCGGGAAGTGGTTAAATCAGAAAAAACACACATATAAACAAATCGTTTTACCAGCCATAAGATTTGTAATTCTATTCATCCAGTCCTGAGATTCACACACTGCTGCCACACAGCCACTAATTCCATGGTTCATTTGTTTCCAGCCTCCTCATAGGACAATGAATCATAAATGTGGTGATGCTGCTTATAATGCTATCCAATGATCAAGCTGGAAATTGGAGTTTCAAGATAGTAAAATGTAAAGCTAACCTAAGAAACACTAGTGTCATCTACCTGGTTATGCTGTGTGTTACAGACGATTAAACATGACTGCGTGATCAAAATGCCAGTTCATGTATATGCAGTACAACTGCATATTAAGGTGTTTATGTGGAATTTAGCTTTAAGAAATGAAGCAACAGCTAAGGCAATAGAGAACGACAATTCTGGAAGTGAATGTGAAAGCAGGAAGATGATAGAAGAAAGCGGGAAAGGAATATGAGTGGTAGAGTGGAAGCATGACAAAGTGGCTAAAAGGAACCAGAGAAATGAAATGCAGGGAAAAAATGGACAAAATAAAAAGGATGCCTTGAAACAAGACATACAGAATTCAGTCAACCCTCACCTTTCTGCAGTTGGCTTTCTGCTGCAGTGATCTCCACAATTCTGCTCTCAAGCTCAGATCCCTTTTGTGTGATCTCCTCTACAAGTGGGCCTTTTACCTTCCACTCTTTCAAGAGGTCCTGTGGAGTATACAATTGCAATATATTACCTGCAGTATATACAGACAAGCAGGGCTTTATTTTCCCAGAGAATAGGTGCAGCAACTCAACCACGACCCCCCCCCCCCCCCCGTTACCTCAAAGGGTGGGTGTGACCTAATAGATAAGTGGGAGGACCTTAAAGTAACGCACAGAGTAAAGGACAATGTAGAGAGTGCAGGGATCAGAAGTACATGATGCACAGAATGCAGGGGTAAGTAATGCAGAGAGTGCAGGGATCAGGAGTAAATAATGCAGTGTGCAATAAGTGATGCCCAGGCCATTGTACAGAATACAGCCAAAAATTAACCCCTCTAGCCAGTACAAACCCCTCTCCTCAGGCCCATATCCACCCCAGCTCAGATCTTACACCCCCCACAGCCCTAAAGCTTGATTCACACGGGTGATTTGATCTGTGCCCTGTTTACACACACAGGGATGCACAGGTGTTCCATGCATTCCCATACAAGCAGTCCCATTGGTGGCTGCATGGACACAGCCACTGTGTCCCAATAGGACATCGATGTGGGTGCTTGTCCCTGAACGCACCCTGAGTGCTTCAGGGCTGTACACCTCGCACCAATGTCACATTGAGAACAGCAGCTGTGTCAGTACAGCCCCTTTGTCCCAATAGATAACAATGGGACTTCCGGAACAGGGATGTATGGACACCTGTACATCCTTGTTTCAGTAAAACATTGCCCTACAGGAGGCACAGATAATCACTCCGTTTGAAACCCCCAGTCCACTCCCTGTGTAGAAACTATTACCTCCCAGCTTTCTGTAAAATAAAGTTTTACAAGTTAGTTCTAGAAGAAACTGCTGAGCCACATACACTAGGTCACATTGCAAAGTCTTACTGTACAAAGGCTACCTCGTTCTTTTGCTGTGTGGAAAGCCTATTTATTTCTACTCATTATTCTAAGGCACCAGTATCAAAGAATGTATCTATGCATGCTGGAGGGGAGAAGAGGCCACCTGCAGTGTTCAGCCTGTTTCCGCCTGCAGCGTTCAGCCTGTTGCCCCCCATTGGTGGGCAGAACTTGAGCAGGAGGAGAGCGATGTCAGATCACTCTGCCTCTCCTGCCTGCCAGAGCCCATAGTTTGCAGACCGCACTCAACACTAGGTGATGGATCGCCGGTGTTCTGACAGAACATCAGCACCTACTGTATTGAGGTACCACCCCCTCACCTACTCCACGGCTCTCCCCCACCTCTGCTGTTTTGGAGATATGTAGGACAGGGAGGATTCTGTGTGGGAGAGCTGTGCTGTCACTTGGAGACACAGGAACAGAGCTCCAGTGTTAGTGACGGTAGTGAGCGGCGAGCACGGGGCCGGTGCCAGAGGTGGTGAAACGCCGTTCCGCCACGTGCCGGCAGAAAAAAAGCCCTGCAGACAAGTACTTGAGTACAAAGCAATTAGGTGCCACGTCAGTTAATCTTACATTAGATATACAGTTGTGCTCATAAGTTTACATACCCTGGCAGAATTTATGATTTCCTGGCCATTTTTTAGAGAATATAAATGAAAACACAAAAACGTTTCTTTCACTCATGGTTAGTGTTTAGCTGAAGCCATTTATTATCAATCAACTGTGTTTACTCTTTTTAAATTATAATCACAACAGAAATTACCCAAATGACCCTGATCAGAAGTTTACATACCCCAGTTCTGGTAAAGCTGCCCATTCCTCTTGGCAAAAAGCCTCCAATACCTGTAAATTCTTGGGCTGTCTTGCATGAACTGCATGTTTGAGATCTCCCCAGAGTGGCTCAAAGTAAGGATGAGCTCCGGCGTGTTCGCACAGCCCATGTGCAGAGCCTGCCAGGAATTCGGCACTGCGCTGATCACAGACAGTGAGACATTTCCCGACCTCTGCAGCCGCGCATCGGGAAATGTCTTACTGTCTGTGATTAGCGCAGCTTGGTGCCGACTTCCTGGCGGGCTCTGCCCTGGGCTGTGCGAACACGCCGGAGCTCATCCTTAGCTCAAAGATATTGAGGTCAGGAGACTGAGATGGCCACTCCTGAACCTTCACTTTATTCTGCTGTAGTCAATGACAGGTCGATTTGGCCTTGTGTTTTGGATCATTGTCATGCTGGAATGTCCAAGTACAACCCATGCGCAGCTTCCTGGCTGCATTCATCTTGCCATCAATTTTGACCAAATTTCCTGTGCCTTTGTAGCTCACACATCCCCAAAACATCAGCGATCCACTTCCGTGTTTCACAGCACGAATGGTGTATCTTTCATCATAGGCCTTGTTGACTCGTCTCCATAGGAAGCATTTATGGTTGTGGCCAAAAAGCTAAAATTTTGGTCTCATTGCTCCAAATGACTTTGTGCCAGAAGGTTTGAGGCTTGTCTCTGTGCTGTTTGGAGTATTGTAAGCGGGATACTTTGTGGCATTTGCGTAGTAATGGCTTTCTTTCTAGCGACTTGACCATGCAGCCCATCTTTCTTCAAGTGGCTCCCTTATTGTGCATCTTGAAGCAGGCACACCACATGTTTTCAGAGAGCCCTGCATTTCATCTGAAGTTATTTGTGGGTTTTTCTTTGCATCCCGAACAATTTTCCTGGCAGTTGTCGCTGAAATTTTAGTTGGTCTACCTGACCTAGGTTTGGTTTCAATAGAACCCCTAATTTTCCACTTCTTGATTAGAGTTTGAACACTACCGATTGGCATTCTCAATTCCTTGGATATCTTTTTATATCCCTTTCCTGTTTTATACAGTTCAACTACCTTTTTCCGCTGATCTTTTGACAATTCTTTTGCTTTCCCCATGACTCAGAATCTAGAAACGTCAGTGCAGCACTGGATGACAGATGAAAGGATGTCAGGAGTCCAGAAACTCATTGACCTTTTATACACGCACACTAATTACAAGCAAACAGATCACAGGTGAGGATGGTTACCTTTAATAGCCATTCAAACCCCTTTGTGTCAACTTGTATGCATGTTATCAGGCCAAAATCACCAGGGTATGTAAACTTTTGATCAGGGTCATTTGGGTAGTTTCAGTTGTGATTATGATTTAAAAAGAGTAAACACAGTTGATTGATAATAAATGGCTTCAACCAAACACTAACCATGAGTGAGAGAAAAGTTTTTGTGTTATTCATATTCTCGGAAAAATGGTCAAGAAATCAAATTCTGCCAGGATATGTAAACTTATGAGCACAACAGTACATAGTTTTTAAACCTATGCAAAAAAACTAGGCCAGCATTCCAGCATACAAAATGCATTTCAATGAGCCCAGTGTACACCATTGTGGTGCTTTCATTTGCTGCACAAATAAGTACAGTATGCTGCATTTCTAGCATGTAAATGTACTGGAACACACATGTACCCCCAACAAACTCATGCAAACGCCACTCAGTGAAATAAAGCATAAATAATACCTTAAGGTCTCTTCCACACAAGTGTTGAATTCTAAAGTGGCCTTAACGTGTAATTTAAGAACCTATAGCGTTAAAGTGGATGTAAACCCCAATTTTTTTTTATGTCATAGTGTAGAGTATAGGATTTCCTATCATTTGAGCCCAGTCTTTGTCAAATCCTCCCCCTTGCTGTGAGTGACAGGTGATTTACATCTCGTGCACTAGCCTAAGACATGCATTATTTTTTAATTCCCACCCCCACTCCTTTCTTCAGCAGCTCTGCAAGGATTGGCTGTTCCACACCTTAGCATGATTTGGCATGCTGAAGTCATGTGCTTACTTTCCTGTCTTTTCACTGGATGTTAGAGATCATAGCAGAAGTTCAGTGTAAGAAATACACAGGAGAAATGCATATTGACAAGGAGAGTGTAGAGGTGGGCGGGGAGTGTAGAGGTGGGCGGGGAGTGTAGAGGTGGGCGGGGAGTGTAGAGGTGGGCGGGGAGTGTAGAGGTGGGCGGGGAGTGTAGAGGTGGGCGGGGAGTGTAGAGGTGGGAGGGGAGTGTAGAGGTGGGTTGGGAGTGTAGAGGTGGGCGGAGAGTCTACTGACATCACGACTCCACCCGAGCTCCAGACAACAGACCCACCCACAGAATATGCCGTTTTTTGGGTCTCATAACAGACAGAGGGGAGTTATTTGACAGGTAAAGATACATGCAGGAGACATGTATCTCCTTATAGATAACCCCTATGGAAGTAGTTTAGAAAGGATGACATTGGGTTTACATCCACTTTAATGAACAATTTGGATGGGTTGTACAGGCATTCAAGTTGTGACAGGCAACACTCCTCAAATACCCTGTGAGATATGTTTTTATTACTTTGTACAAGGCTAAAATAATCATTTTTGATGCTTTGCAACAGCACCGTAAACATACTGTAAACGCCATAGGTGCGTTTGCAGTGCGCATGTGGTGCGTTTCAAAATTGAATGGAGGCAGTTGCAAAGTGTCAACGTCTGCCAAACTCTGCAGGCAGCAGGGTTT
The DNA here is from genome assembly GCA_037952925.1 of Lithobates clamitans. Classification (NCBI taxonomy): domain Eukaryota; kingdom Metazoa; phylum Chordata; class Amphibia; order Anura; family Ranidae; genus Lithobates; species Lithobates clamitans. Next base: position 1,309,502 of record JBBGZY010001858.1, read on the forward strand.
TTTTTTGCCTCACCTCAACACGAGGCAACGCTAACACTGCAGTGTGAACACCTTCATCTGCTCCCTATTTTAACAATTTTGAGTGGCATGGACCACCTTTTTTCAATGCCTGTGTGAAAGAGCCCTGAAAGCACACTGCAAATGCATTACACATGCAGAACTACTGAATGCAGGGAATGTGGTGTAAATGAGCCCCAAATGTTTGTTTGTCAGAGATCTTCACATAATTTCAGCTACACTATTGTAGGTTATTTTAAACTGTTACTAATTAATGCAGCAACCTGAATGAAAATCTGGTAATCTGAGTACGAAAAATTTTATAAACCTGCTATGTTGTCATCAACCCAAGCTGTTCTCACAAGTCTGTGTTACTCTTTTCATTGAGAAAAAACAAAACAAAAAAACAACTTTGTGATGTCCTCTCTAGAAGATTATTTCTTACGGTAAGGCTTCTAGCATCAGTGTACCTGATCTACAACCCCTGGCAAAAATTATGGAATCACCAGTTGCTGAGGATGTTCCTTCAGTTGTTTATTGTTATAGAAAAAAAAGCAGATCACAGACATGGCCAAAAACTAAAGGCATTTCAAATGGCAACTTTCTGGCTTTAAGAAACACTAAAAGAAATCAAGAAAAATAATTGTGGTGGCCAGTAACAGTTAGATTTATAGAACCAGCACAGGGAATAAATTATGGAATCATGAAAAACAAACAAAATAACACTCCAACACATCACTAGTACTTTGTTGCACCACCTCTGGCTTTTATAACTGCTTGCAGTCTCTGAGGCATTGACTTGAGTGATAAACAGTACTCTTCATCAATCTGGCTCCAGCCTTCTCTGATTGCTGTTGCCAAATCATCTTTGCAGGTTGGAGCCTTGTCATGGACCATTTTCTTTAACTTCCACCACAGATTTTCAATTGGATTGAGATCCGGACTGTTTGCAGGCCATGACATTGACCTTATGTGTCTTTCTTCAAGGAATTTTTTCACAGTTTTTGCTCTATGGCAAGATGCATTATTATCTCGATAAATGATTTCATCATCCCCAAACATCCTTTCAATAGATGGGATAAGAAAAGTGTCCAAAATTTCAATGTAAACCTGTGCATTTATTGAAGATTTAATGACAGCCATCTACCCAGTGCCTTTACCTGACATGCAGCCCCATATCATAATTGACTGTGGAAATTTGCATGTTTTCTTCAGACAGTCGTCTGGATAAATCTCATTGCAACGGCACCAAACAAAAGTTCCAGCATCATCACCTTGCCCAATGCAGATTGGAGATTCATCACTGAATATGACTTTCATCCAATCATCCACAGTCCATGATTGCCTTTCCTTAGCCCATTGTAACCTTGTTTTTTTGTGTTTAGGTGTTAGAGATGGATTTCTTTTAGCTTTTCTGTTTGTAAATCCCATTTCCTTTAGGCGGTTTCTTACAGCTCGGTCACAGATGTTGAGTCCAGTTTCCTCCCATTTGTTCCTCATTTGTTTTGTTGTACATTTTCTGTTTTCAAGGCATATTGCTTTAAGTTTTCTGTCTTGATGCTTTGATGTCTTCCTTGGTCTACCAGTATGCTTGCCTTTAACCACCTTCCCATGTTGTTTGTATTTGGTCCATGTTTTAGAGACATCCGACTGTGAACAACCAACATCTTGTGCAACACTGCATGATGATTTACCCTCTTTACCTACATACTAACAAGCAGACTTAATCTGATGCAGGTGTTAGTGTTTGTAATGAAAATTTACAGGGTGATTCCATAATTTTTTATCTCAGAATTGAGTGATTCCATAATTTATTCCCTGTGCTTGTTCTATAAATCTAACTGTTACTGGTCACCACAATTATTTTTCTTGATTTCTTTTAGTGTTTCTTAAAACCAGAAAGTTGCCATTTGAAATGCCTTTAGTTTTTGGCCATGTCTGTGATCTGCTTTTTTTTCTACAACAATAAACAACTGAAGGAACATCCTCAGGGACTGGTGATTCCATAATTTTTGCCAGGGGTTGTATTAGAGCATGGGTCTATTGCAGGGGTCTCCAAACTTTCTAAACACGGGGCCAGTTGATTGCTCTTCAGACTTTAGGGGGGCAGAACTGTGGTCAGCGGTTGTGGAAATTTTTCCTGGCATCAGTGGGAGAAAATATCACCACATTTGGTATTAAGGAGAGGAATAGTGCCTCATCATTGGTATCATTGGGAAGATTAGTGCCCCATTGTGGGTGTCAGTGGGAGAAATTATGCCCCATCATTGATGTCAGTTGGCAGAATACAGTCTCGTATCAGTGGGAGGATAAATGAGTGCCCCAAGGGCCAGATAAAGGCAAGCAAAGGGCCACAGTTTGGAGACCACTGGTCTATTGGGAGATTCATTCATCAATAATAATCTAAGAGGTTGCTTTGATGTAATCAGAAAGCATCCTATTCGATCAAAGGTCTGATAATTTATGATAAAGTGGTAGTCCCACAATGGGTAATCACTATGGGAACTTGGTTTTATTGGTTCTAGAAAAACACTAAAAAACTGTTCTAGTATAAAAATTGATGAACTGATGAACTGGCCATAACCTCAGGCCCATCTTTGCTAATCTCTGATGCAAAGACTACATTTTACAGAATACCAATGCTATTTATAGCTTCTTACAGACATTTTTTTAAGTATCCTGACAAATTGTCTCAATTGTACAAAGGATTAGTATATTTCTTAACAAGTAGCAATACTAAAACAGACAAATTACTTAATAGTCAGACAATAATAAATTTAGGGAGTATACTGCATGTTGAAGCAATTAGATCTAAACTGGAACAATTCAGCAATGACTTTAAATTTGTGTTACCTGGACTTGTTGTAGCCTGATCTGGATCTCCATTGATCCAAGAGATTCTTCTGTTGAAGGAACATTCTCTTCATTGTCTTTCAGCCATTTTCTCAGGACACTAACCAACCTTTGGAACATCTCTAATTCTTCTTGACAAGACAAGGCTTCCCTCTCCCTAGCATTAAACAGACTGAGTAAATGGGGGGAAAAAAGGGACCATCGCACCAAGGTAACAATTTGCTTTGGAAAATTACCTCTCGCTTGCAGCGTCTTGGAGATCCTGAAATTCTTTTTTTAGCAATTGCACCTTCTGTAAGTGCTCAGAGGAGTCCAGCAGCACAGGGCATGTACTCAGCTCCTTTGCAAGCTGTTCCAGGGTAAACAACTGCCCTGTCTGCTGCTTTATCTCTGCATTTAGTTCCTAACATACAAATAAAACTTTAGTCATTATCTGTGCAGTGGTTTTGCACAATATACACATAAATATGTTATGGTACATATACATTACTTTATAAAAACAAACCTGGATTTGTTCTGAGAACTGAGCAATGTCCTTGTCTGGCTGGTTTCCTGAGGCCAGTAACTGGGCTTTGGTTGCTTTGAAATCATGTAGTTCATCTGAAATCTGTTCATATCTTTCCACTTGTGGTAGGACCTCTTTAAGGGCAGTCTCCTGCTGAATCTGCTGCTCGCAGACTTTATTAAAACGTGCAGTGACATCAGATAACTTGTTCTGAAGAGCAGTTGCTGCAGCACTGTCTGCAGTCTCCATAAATTTCACTACCATTTCTCCAGTGGCATCCAGGCTTCCCCTCCTGCTTCCAATGTCTTGTTTCAGTTTCTAGAAGGCATAACCGATGGCCAAGCATAAAGTACTACAATAACTTAGGACAATAATTTAGGAATAACTAAAGCAATTTGTGCCCCATTCGGGAGACTTGTAATTTCTCTACTTGTTTACCACATTATCACAACTGACCATCCAGTAAGGCTTTAAAAGTACTGGTGCAGGACGGACCGTTTATTAACTAAAGCAATAAAAAAAAAAAAAAAGAAGACAAGGGTTCTAACCATTCAACACTCTCCAAAACAAAAAGTTTTAACTTTATATACTATAATAGATTTTTATTAAACTCCATTATGAAGTGCAATACAGTACATGTGCTTTAGTATTTATAATATTTCTAGCTGGTCTGCTGCTTACTCTGAGCAAAAAGTCTTGCACATTTTTTGATGGACAGTCAATGTCCTTGCCTTTGTGTTGTTAAAGGAGTTCACCTTTTGAGAAAAAATAATAAATGCACAATTGAATTTACAGGTAACTAACTTTCCTTATTCTAAATCGTACAGTACAGGACACAGGTTTGTGATTCATTGACCTTGGGATATGCAATGAATAAGGACAGGCAACAAACAAGGCAAACAGAACTGTGCCAACAAGCCCAACCGTTCCAAGTCCAGGATTTATACAGCTTGTCTAAGCTGTCAAAAAAAAGGGGGCGGAGAGCTAAAGTTACACTCTGCAGAGCTCAGCGTGGAGAGCTCTGAGAGCAGATTAGAGGGAAGGGATACACCACCTTCCACACAGCACACAGAAACAGAGTGGAGGCCATCAATCAGCTGGAGGTCCCTCCCATCAACTTTTTTCTCTTGTTGTCAGGAAGACGTGTCTCAGAAACGACTCTTGCTGATAGCAGAGGAACAAAACAGCAGTCAGAAATCACACCTAATGACGTAGTAAACCACTGAACTCCCACCCCAAAAAAACCCCAGCAAGATAATAGCATAATGTGCTAGTATGCATCGTGGCTCCGGCCACACGCTGCGAGTGGCCGGACCCACGATGACATCTCTCTCGCACATGCGCACGGGAGTCCTTCGTTCCGGCACGAGCCGCCGGATCATCAGCGGTTGCATGAAGGGTGAATATCTCCCTAAACCGTGCAGGTTTAGGAGATATTCATTTTACCTACAGGTAAGTCTTATTATAGGCTTACCCATAGATAAAAATGACCAAGCCGGCAATACAACCGCTTTAATGCTCTTAATTGAGACTAGTACAACCTATAGAGGGATAGGCTTTGTTCATATTTCATGTCTGAGGTTTACAACCACTTTAATACCGTGTAAGTGAAAAAAAAAAAAAACACAAACACATTCTCAATTTCCTTATAGCTGTAACATATATTGAATACCATTCAGGATACACAAATAGCTTAAAAAACAAATATTATAGATATTTTGTCTCATATTTGCTGGGGGACTACAGTACAGTCAAAGAAAACAGGGTGACCCTGTCTTACCTGTCCATGTCCCTGGTCCCTATATATGGTCCACGCTTCGCCCATCACAGTGGGAAGGGTCTTGGTTACATAGGGATGGACCCCACAGTCCTGGACCTATATAGCAGCCTGCAACAGACTACACGCACAAGTGCTGAGGCGAGTGCTCTAGCAGTATCCAGTTCCAAGCCATCCCCACAGCATGGGGTCCGGATACGGGTTCCAAGGTTTTACTGAGGTTGCATGGATGTGGATTCACAGCCTCTATGGTTGTATTAGAAAACAATGACGTGTTGACTGAAGAATCCATACATTATAAACTAGTTGCACCAAGAGTGATTTCTACATAGGGGTCCATCACCTTAGGACAGTATCAAACACTGAGAACTCAAAGAGAGGAATAGAGTTAAAGGGGGCATGTCCTCAAAACCTCTGCCACCATCCCATCACCCGAGGGTACTAGCCTATAATCTAAGCTCTATGAATATTAAGCCGGTGTCCTGTACTGTACGATTAAGAGATTTCTCCATAACCGTGCATTCTTTTAATCCTTAGTACTCAAACTCCATGTCTTCGTGAATTCTGCAAGCTTAGTTTTGCAGCTGCCTTTATTACGGTGGCAATTCTACAACAAAAACACTTTTGATACTCTATTATTTTAATATGCTATAAAAAGCACTTACAATATTTTGTGCAAGAGCCTCCTGAATGGATGATGATGACATGGATGCTTGTTTTTGGCTCTCTAGAGTCTTCTCCATTCCTTCCAACCAGTGTAGAAGGTTATCCAACCCTTCTTGAACACTCTGTGACTGGGCTACTGACTTCTGCAGTAAATCTGTGTGATTGGACATCTTGCTAGAAAGGCTTTGGAAACGACTTTCGATGGAGTCTATAAAGAAAAAAAAAATCTCATGTAAAAATACGGTAAGACAGCATTTACCTTTAAAGTTAGGATTTTTGGTTTACCTGTAAAATCATTTTCTTAGAGTACATCACGGGACACAGAGGAGTTAATAGTCATTGTTACATTGGATATGCTGCCATTTTCAGATGAATGGATACTGTCCAGAAAAAAAAGCAGGAGTCCTGGCCTGGGCATAACTCCTCCCAGCTCAGCTAAGACTCACTTTTGTAGCAAGAATTGAGAAACACAAGCCAGAGGGGAGAGATCTTGGGTCCTGTGATGTACTCACAAGAAAGTTTTTTTTCCAGATAAACCATAAATCCCAATTTCTTTATCCTACATCACAGGACACAGGAGTTAATAGTCATTGTCACATGTGTTTTACCAAAACAATGAATTTGAGGGGAGGGCAACACAGAAACAAGGCCAACAAGCCAAAATCCCAAGGAGAAAAGGATAAACCCCTTACAAAGCAAGATCCTTCATCCTAAACTGGTGTCTGCAGAGGCAAAAAAACATCAAAACATGTAACGAGAAGCCCAGGTAATAGCCTTACAAACTTGAACAACAGAAGCTTGATGCCCAGAAAACACTGACAAGTCTAGCAAAATAGGCCTTAACTGGGAATGAAGGAACCTCACCCATGATCCCATCGACCTGAGAAATGAGCTGACCAATTCACCTAGAAGTAGTGGAGTTGGATGCAGATTGACCATTACCAGCAAGGCGAAGCAAAGAAAGAGCCTCGCCCCTTGATCCCATAGGCTTGAGAAATGATCTGACCTGAAGAATCCACCTAGAAATAGTGGATTTAGATGCAGCCTGACTCTTACGGGGGGGCAAAACAAATAGAATCGGACTGTTGAAGCAAAGGCACAGACTTTAGATAAAATATGAAGAACTCAAAGCGCCTTCTCTAGCCCTGAAAAGGGTAGGAATCACAGAGTCTAAAACATCCATTTCTCAGGAACTGGGCTTCAACAGCCATGCCGTCAAAGCCAGCAACTGTCAGGCAGGATGGAATACTGGACCCTGAGATAGCAGGTGCAGCCAATATTGAAGAGCCCACAGCTTGGTTGCCATGAGGTCTACAATTTTTGCATACCAAAGTGAACCAGATTACCAGAAGGTCCTACACCCTTATCCTGTGTAACAGGCAAGAAAGGAGTTGAAGTGGAGGAAAGGCATAGATCAGAGAAAACTAAGCCCAGAAAGTCACCTGTGCATCCACCGCCATGGCTAGGATCCCTGGTATGTGACACAAAGATGTCCAGTTTGTTGTTGAATCTCAATTCCAAGAGAGACACATCTCTTATTATCAAGAGACAAACCTTCCCCCTTAGACAAATCTCTGCAAACACCTCAAAGAAGATCCCATTCCATCAGATTCAGCTGTTGATGGCTGAGAAAGACAGTTTTCCACTCCTGGAATGTGCATGTTGGAGCGGGCCAGAATGTGAAGTTATGCCCAAAACAAAATTGGGTTTCCTTCTCCCTGAGCATCGTGGCTTCTTGTCCCTCCTTGATGTTTCATGTATGTCACCGCAGTGGCATTGTCTGACAAGGCTTCTACCATCCTCAGGAAGTTGTGAAAAAGTCTCCATTGCAATTGCTCTCATAGCAGCAAGTTGTCTGGTAACCCACAATGGGAATCTCTCACAGAACACTCACAGAACCGGAGCTGCAAATTTTCAGGACTTTGTTGAGCCCCAAGATATCTTCAATAGGCTAGACATCTCCGATTGGCTTGGGAACCTCGAAACAGGTTGGGTAAAAGCTTGGAGACATCTCCTCTACCAGCACAGGTGCAATCACCCCTAGGGACAGTAGTTTTCCTAGGACGTGAAGGGGGGAGGAAGCAGTGAATTTCCGGCTTGGAGCGAGTGAGGGTGTCCCTTAACGGACAGAAGGATTTACCTGTATGGACTGGAGGGCTTTGTGTTCCAGTTCTTACAAAACTGGAATATGGGCTTTTATTTGGCACCCAAGGACTGGTTGCTTATGAAAGAAGCTCCTCTTGGACTCTGACCTGTAAACTTTACCTTCTTTTTTGGGTTTAAGAGAGTACTCTTCCCTGCAGTCATCTTGTTAGACCTTTTGAGAAGAAATAATAATATCTTTTTAATTTTTATATTTGAGCCCCATGAGAGATTTTGTGAAAAAACTAAGGATGATCGCCACTCACTGAATAGACACTCACTGAAAACTGAGCATGTGCAGAGTTACCACCCCAGCTGCAAAATCCCTAGCTGAATTGGGGACACAGACAGAAGGTGGAGATAGAGAGCAGCAGGATCAACCAGGTTTTCTCAGAATACAGAAAACGAATGTCATAGTGGCGGAGCGAGTATGAACAGCATGTGTAATACAAGCATTTATTGCAAATTTTTTATGATGTGGGTTTAGTGACACTTTAAGGGCTTGGCACACTCCTACAGCAGCCACTGCAGGCTGCAGAGCCACTCCCATCAGAGAGAATAACAACTTAAAGAGACTTTAAACCTCTGTGGAATGTGTAAAGACCAGGACATCATCCACCAGGACAGTCAGCGTCTTATTCAAATAGGAAACAGCTGGGTCAACAAGCTGGTGAACCCCATATTTTGTAGAATTATTTTTCCATGGGGTTAAAAAAACTAAATAAAATAAATGTGAAGTGAGCGCTAAACCAAAATTATAACAAAAATTATACAGCTGCTAGCAAAAGGCAATATACAAAGTCCTTCAAATCAATAAACATACAAAATGTGCAGCGCTGTGATATGTGCAAAAAAAAAATGTAAATAAAAATAGTCCTTCTGTATTATTAAAAAACAAAAAAAAAAAAAAACACAAATCATCCAGTGATTCAACTTAGTAGGTGCAAAAATGTTCAGCCAATAAAAAGATTGAAGGCTTACCGGTATTATTGGCTACACAATTAAGTGCAGCAAACACGCATGAATTACGCCAATCCTGTGGAGTTGGTGTGTCCTCTCCGCTATCCTTATTTGTGAAACTCCAGGTGTATCAGAAAAGAAGAAGAAACTTGTATGGTGCAATATTATTACAGTATCGATAATTACACCCAAGTGGATATCACTCCATACAAAATAACAGTGCAAACTCCGATCACCAACCTTCACCGGTTATCACCCCCATACAATGCGCACTCACCAAAAAATTATCTTTTTAAGGCAACAAGGGTGAAGTTAGGAATATCTGCAGGTTCCATACCAGAAATTCTTCCCAATCTTTCTCACTTTAACACGGCAGAGCTCCATTTCATATGTCCCAAATACCAAAGGCAATAAACAAAAACATGCCTCATAGTGCAGTATTTATTGGAATAAACATACAATTAAAAACAAAACAAGTATGAAATACATGTAAAATCAATGTGGCAAGCCACTAAACTTACATCTGACACCGCTACCTGGTCCCCTGATGTGGTGGCACGACGTTCTGGCTCTTAAATCCTACCCTTCACGATTCACAGAAAAGTGTATCCCTCAGGGGCCTCTAATGTGTTTTGCAGCGGCCATACTTATGTGGTCCATCCAGGAAGTGTAAATCACATGACTTCCTCCATGGGGTACCTGAGCAAACTATTTTGATGGTGAAAACACCTTCTCCAGGTAACCACAATTTGGATACAGCAAGTAAGTGTAATAATGTGGATTTGGCACCTCAAAAGGCTGCATGAAAGGCAACACTGCCATGTGTTTCAGAATTCAACCATGACAGTATACAACAATAGGAGACATAACAGTGATCCCCTTTACATCTTTCCAGGAAGGCATCTCATACAATCAACAGACTTTTCGCTGCATTTCAGAACATTTTTATCAGTCCACTGAAAGGACACCAGGCCTAAACCGTTAAACCCATTAACCCAATACACATTTCCATCTCACTCTAAAGCCAGGTACACAATAACAGTTTTTTTTGGGTTGCGCGAAAAAAACATGACTGGTCGGAGACACTGTACTAACCATGCGAGGTTAGTCCAGCGACCTGCCCCACTGACCTGTTGTGTTCTGGCAGGGGGTTGGCCCCCTGCCAGAACACTCTGCTCAGCAATCTCTGATCGTGAGACGGTCGGCTGCTGGTTTTCCAGCATGCTTGGCCGGCTTCTGTTGGACACACCAACATACACACAGGCAGAATGTCAGATGTTTTTTTTTTTAACTGGAAAATGCCTCCTGACATTTTGCCCATGTGTAAGGGGCCTAAGTTTAGTAATTAGGAGAGCATGCAGATAGCCTCTTCACTAATCCGCCGACCTAAATAACTTAGATTGGGTAGTCAGCAAATACACAATGCTGTCTATCTTTTCTAGTAGAATTAAAAACGTCAGTGAAAACTCCTAAAGGTGATAATGGTACAACCAGAATAAGGACATATTTACCTGAAGCCGTTAATTAGAAGCATTTTAAGCTCAAACACCACTATATTAGAAAATATGGAAAGAAAACGGGACACAATATCTCTCTGCTAGGCACCCATCATAGTTGGATTCATTTAAAAATAAATTCCATGCTAGTCATCAATATACCAGTTTACAACCTGTACATATTCTAAGATAATAATATCTGTATAAAACTGTATGGTAGGGTGTGGCCACTGCATGGTTATAAACCTGCAACATCTCATGGGCCACTCCTCAGACCTCCAAATTGGTCAGATAACGTCTGTCAACACCCTCCTCTCAGACTTGAAAAGTGGGGCTGCATCCACAGTCTCGAGCCCTTCTTCAAAGCAAGGAATACCTGTCAAGACTTATGAAAGCCACTGTACCATCTTGCATGTTGATTGGACTTTGCTTAACCAGGCCTTGATAAGTATTTTTCATTCTTTAACCCTTTTTGTTTTCTGTTGCATTGATTTTTTTTTTTCCTTTCTAATACTTTTTTTTTTATTTGCACCATTTTTTCTTAATTGTCTTTTTTTATTAAACGATATTTTAAAATCGTTAATATGGTCTCTAATGCACTAATGCAGAACTTAAAGAAGCCCTATCTCTGAAGAGTGCTACTATATGGTAAATCTCTGGATATACCTGTCTGTGGTGACAATATGTGTTACAGATGTTTACTTAACGTCACAATTGTCATTGCTGTTCTTGTGAAGGATTGATAGGCTAAAAGCTATCTGGTGGAAGCTCGGAGGTTAAAGGGTTAATTGCATAGTTAACCAAACTCAGTGACAATCTAAGTCTGTTGGCACTTAGATTGTGGACCCGCAAGCTGGAATATCTTTGTGCAAGGTTTGACTAAGACTGGCATTGTTTCGTATCAGTGACAACGTGGTGTAAGGTTGACAAGCCATTTGTCGTACGCTAGTGCTTACTCTGTATAGTGATTAGCCTCATTCAAAGTCCTGCCGACCAAACTTTCTCTCTTTCTGTTCAAATTTGGCATGGAGGCCAATTACTTATGGTGCCTTGGACCACATAATTTTCTCTTACGTTAGTGAAGGTGGCAGTGCTCTGATGCTGCATCTGTCAAAGCCTCATCCTCCTGCAAAAGGGGAGAGGGAGAGTGCTCATGTTTGCATCATAGTCGTAGGCTAGTAGGAACCCCTGAGAGCTGATCTCACCAGCCAGAAATGGCTGCAGAGAATTCCTCCCTTGACACAAAGGAAGAGAAGGATTGCGCCCCTGAAACAGTGGTGATACCAGATAAGGGAAGGGATTCAGAGCTAATCTGGCCCATAGGGGAGCCACTGCAGAGCAAACTTTGCAGGGGGACCTCCCTACCAGATGAAGAAATCTGGGAGCCCCGATTGTCCTTCTCCATACCTCTCTGCCAGTAAGATGAATTGGCTTGCTGAGGGATAATAGGCCTGTAATTGAACAGGGAGCAGTCACTCAGCTAAGAGGAGTGCTGGCCTATGCAAAAAAACTGACAGCACCCCTTTAATTGTTGTGCACTGATGGACAGAAGTAAGCTCAGTTAGTGGTCATGGAAGTCAGGATGGCTAAGCTATTAGGTGGATGCTGTTTGAGTTGTGTGAGCAAGGATCCCTACAGGAGGGGATTGGGAGACAAAATTAAATATCTGGCCTCTTCTAAACACGATCACAGCTTGAATATCACTCAATTGGGGAAAAGCACATGTCCTGATGCAATCTTGTGCTCTAAAACACTGCACACAGAGAGAACACTGTAAGCAGGGGCCTACCACATCTCAACAGAGAAGCACTTACCAGTCTGTGCTGCAATGCCTAGTAGGCCCAACGTTCACCCATCACGGTGGGAACGCCCCAAAGGCCTTCAGGGGCTAGACCCCTCTTCTAGGCGAATCCCTATCCTGGACCTATGGTGCACCCTGCCAGCAAATTAACTGGGAACCCTGTACATCGGAGGTCAATGCCTGCAGGATCCAGCACTGAAGTGCACATTACAGACCGTCCCTGCTCTTTTATGCAGGTCCGGGTACAATTGCTCATGACCTGCTGACTATGTGACCGATCCAAATAGGTTCTTCCTCTGCTCCTACAAGATCTAAGGAACAGGTCCAGAGATGTAGGAACAAAGTCCCGAAAAGAGAGACTCATGGAAGCATCCATCACCTTCAGACACTAGCACAAAACTGAGGTGGGAGAAGTTATGCTTGGGCAGAGACCCTTTTTCTTGTTTTATTTTTCTTTCTGGCCACTCTATTCATCTAAAGGTGGCAGCATACAGCAATTACATTTAACACCTCTGTGTCCTGTGATAAAGAAATACATTGTTGGCCAAGTTAAGCTTGTGTTATGTACTAACCAGCTGTTGCCTGAATTTTTTTGCAGTCTGGCAGTGGATCTTCTTGGATCTCCAGTAGACCACGTAGAGCCTTTTGAACTTTGTCAACCTGTACTTGGTGCTCTGCAAGATCGCACTGCATGTTCTGAGAAGAATGACAAAAGCACATCAGAATAAGTGATACCATCTAAAAGGCAGAATCCTAATGTCAAAGCTGTCTTTTTGCAAGAGCATCCCTGGACACTGCCCAGGGGCTTCAAGTGCATGGTGGGCCCCTGCAGTCGCCCCCCCCCCTTTCCACAGCAGGGGGAATTGCAAGTGGCTAGAGCAGGTGATCAGTGCGGCAAGTGAGGGAAATAATTGGAACCGATCTTTTGGTGGCTCACCTGCAGCAGCTGAAAGCTAGCATCACTTCCCCCTCCTTTCAGCTACTGCAAGATGAGCCAAAAAAAGATTGCTACCAGTAATTTCCCCTACCCACTGCATTGACACTATCGGATTTCCCTCTCTGCATGGGCCCCCGTGTATAGCCCCCCCCCCCGCTCCCCTGCAGCACTGCTGGCTTCCCTCCTCTCCTGCAGCAGCTACAGGCACACAAGGGTATCTTCAGAATGAAAAGCGGAGGAGGGGCCAGTAAATGTCATTTACCACCCCCTTCCTTTTCTAAGTGAACATAGTGAGTGATTGGTACCGATCACTTACTGTGTTTATTCATAAAAAATGTTCACTATGCTTCAGTTTATGAATGAACAGAAGCCTCTGTCTCCTGTTAATTCATCTGCAGTGCAACTGAGGCTACAGAAAGAAACTGGGGAATGTGTTTCCTTAACCCCTTTCTCCGACTCAAAAGTAAGACTTCCTGATATCTCACCAAAGACCCCCTAACAGTGTTGTGAAAAAAAATTTAGCCACGCATACTGTTTGCCATGGTCAACATCTTCCTTGTAGGGGGCACCTGGCATTAGTTTGCCCAGGGCACATGGCACTGCCCAATGCATGTAATTTTCCTTAAAAATACGCTAAACTATGGTTTAAAAAATAATTCTATTCATGTTTGTATTCCTAACTCAAAGAGTACCTTCTATGGTGCTAAATTCCTTTTTTTTTTTTTTTTTTTAAAGGGATATTGGACTACGAGCTATGGAATTTGCCGTGTACATGCCCTCAACTAACGTGCACTGCTATTTTCAAATAAAGGGAGGGGAAAATGAAGAAGCTTGGAAGCTCACAGAGGACAAGGATGCAGAAAACCACACTAAGAAAAGATTTCATAAAAAATACATTACATGGCCATAATGTAGTGGATGTGTATAAATCATTTTTTGGAGAATAAGGATATTTAGTGTCACTAACACCTGTGATAAGATATTCTTACCTTGGCCTTGTCTAGCTGGGCCTGTAAAGCTACTGGATTAGATGCTACTGGTTCAAAAAGCATCTTCTCCACAGTTAACTCAGTGTTTTGCAGCCAGGCTAAAGCTGCATCAGAGCCCTCCTGGAACTGCTGGTACCGGTTCAACAAAGAATTCAAGTGAGTTCCAAGTTTGGAGCACTGCAATAACACAAAGAAACAAGAAAGAGCATGGTATGTACAATTCAAAAAAATAACATAAGCATATTTATAGTAAAAGAAGGGATAACATGAACACTCAAATTAGAAGTCCTGTTTAAAAGAATAAATGCAATGGTGGCAAAAGCAGGGTACACACTAGCTGAATATTCATGCTAAACTGGCTGATCTTCAGTAAGAGTTTACAGCTGTCTGTCCGACATAAGCAGATCTAAGGACTGGCTTCTGACGAAGGGACATGCTGGAAAACCAGTTTGCATTCAATGGCTTCACCCTGTCAGAATACAAAGACACAGAGGGGGAGATTGCCACACCAACATTGATGTTGTTGGGGTTTTTTTTTGGTCAGGCTGCTGGGTTGAACAAACAAAAAAAATTGCAGTGTACACCTGGCTAAACTGCTCTTACTGATGTCGGTACAGCCAATACTAAACACAGGTTTACCTTGGAATGCAAGGCACTGTATCTCTTAGAGGCATCTTCAAGTTTGCTTTTCACCAAAGCTGCTGCCACTCCCACTTCTTCACTGGACTGCTCAAGAGCTGCTTTTTCTGCTTCAATCGCTTTCTGTCCAGCAATAGTAATATAGCGCAGATCTCCTTTGTGCGAGATCACATCTTCTGAAAAGTCTGCTTGCTGCTGAAGCAAATTACGCAAGGCTTCACAGTCTGCCTCACCCTTCTGCATCTTATCTAACTCCTCTTTACTTTGTTGAAGCCATGTCTCAAACTCTCCATGATCGTGAATGAAATTCTGCAGGTCATCTCGCAGTCCTTGTGCATGCTTTAGTTGTAACTGTGCCTGGGACAGAGACGCAGCATACTCTTCCTTCAAGCGTGCAAGCTGGTTTTGCAAGCGCTCACGCTCTTCTGGTGGCAAAGTGCTTCCATGTTTATCCAAGAAATCTTGTGCTGATTGTATGGTCAGGATGAAGTTCTGCTGCTGGCCTAACATTTCTTGGTGGTGGATCTAAAATAGAAAATACAAAGAAATGTTGTAAGATGTATAAGCTTATCCAACTACCTACCATTTTCAATATAGAGGGCAGTTCCAACAGTCTGACATAAATTAAGTGCGGTATCACACTTTAACCACTCGCTTCCGAAGCCTATTCTGACACTTCTTACATAAGTGTAAAAATCTGTTGTGTTTTTTTTGCTAGAAAATTACTTAGAACCCCCAAATAGTATATATATTTTTAGGCAGGGGCCCTAGAGAATAAAATGGTGAGTGTTGCAATTTTTTTTATGTCACACGGTATTTGTGCACCGATTTTTCGACGTAATTTTTTTGGAAAAAATACAATTTAGTGAACTGTATGCACAAAAACACAATATAATACAAAACTGTTTGGTAAAATATAAAGGATGATGTTACACCAAGTAAATAGATACCTAACATGTTATGCTTTTTAGCCACTAGGATTGATCCTACATGAAAAAAGCATCGCTAGCTGTAAAAAACTATACAGGGATCTTAACTGGAGTTGCAGTCATGGCCCCAGTATAACCACTTCAACCAAAGGATGTATGGGTACATCATTTTGGGGGAAGTAGTCATTTAAGACTAGAGATGGGCTCAGGCGTGTTCGAAACTCCACATGCCCAATCCCGCCAGGAAGTCAACACTGCACAGGGCTAATCACAGGCACTGAGACATTTCTCGGTCTGCAGCTGCAGAAATCGGGAAATGTCTCACTGCCTGTGATTAGCCCTGTGCAGTGTCGGCTTCCTGGAGGGATCGGGCATGTGGGGTTTCGAACACGCCCAAGCCCATCTCTATTCAAGAGAATTTATGGAAAGATACTTCCACACACTGGAAAATATATTAGTTACCAGCAGACCTGGGGTTACACATTTTAGTCCTTATTCCAGCTATGTTACAACAGGGAAGGGTAAAAATCCTGCCCAGAACATGGGGGGCAAGTGTAGGAATAGGATTTGCCACCAAAAAAGGTAGAAGGCCAGGTTTCAGATGCTATTTCATTAGCTTATTTTATGATCCAAGAATTTTCTTCATATTATCCATCATAGCATTATTCAAAGATTGGTACAACAAAATCATGAGAACTAGCTATAAGCTGCTATTCTCTCCAACACAATGCTCGCACCTATATTTAGATTTAGTAAGATACAGTTGTGCTCATAAGTTTACATACCCTGGCAGAATATATGATTTCTTGGCCATTTTTCAGAGAATATGAATGATATAACAAAAACTTTTCTTGCACTCGTGGTTAGTGTTTGGCTGAAGCCATTTATTATCAATCAACTGTGTTTACTCTTTTTAAATCATAATGGCAACAAACTATCCAAATGACCCTGATCAAAAGTTTACATACCCCAGTTCTTAATACCGTGTATGGCCCCCTTTAACATCAATGACAGCTTGAAGTCTTTTGTGGTATTTGTGGATGAAGCTCTTTATCTTCTCAGATGGTAAAGCTGCCCATTCCTCTTGGTAAAAATCCTCCAGTTCCTGTAAATTCTTGAGCTGTCTTGCATGAACTGCACATTTGAGATCTTCCCAGAGTGGCTCAAAGATACTGAAGTCAGGAGAATGAGATGGCCACTCCAGAGCCTTCACTTTATTCTGCTGTAGCCAATGACAGGTCGACTTGGCCTTGTGTTATGGATCATTGTCATGTTGGAAGGTCCAAGTACATCCCATGCGCAGCTTCCTGGCTAAAGAATGCAAATGTTCCTCCAGTATTTTTTGATAACATACTGCATTCATCTTGCCAACAATTTTGACCAAATTTCCTGTTCCTTTGTAGCTCACACATCCCCAAAACATCAGCGATCCACCTCCATACCTTTCATCATAGGCCTTGTTGACTCTGCTCTAAATGTAGCGTTTATGGTTGTGGCCAAAAAGCTCAATTTTGGTCTCATCACTCCAAATGACTTTGTGCCAGAAGGTTTAAGGCTTGTCTCTGTGCTGTTTGGAGTATTGTAAGCAGGATACTTTGTGGCATTTGCGTAGTAATGGCTTTCTTCTGGCGACTCGACCATGCAGCTCATCTTTCTTCAAGTGCCTCCTTATTGTGCATCTTGAAACAGCCACACCATATTTTCAGAAAGTCCTGTATTCCACCTGAAGTTATTTGTGGGTTTTTCTTTGCATCCCGAACAATTTTCCTGGCAGTTGTGGCTGAAATTTTAGTTGGTCTACCTGACTGTGGTTTGGTTTCAACAGAAACCCTAATTTTCCACTTCTTGATTAGAGGTTGAACACTACTGATTGGCATTCTCAATTCCTTGGATATCTTTTTATATCCCTTTCCTGTTTTATACAGTTCAACATTTTCCTGCTGATCCTTTGACAATTCTTTTGGTTTCCCCATGACTCAAAATCCAGAAACATCAGTGAAGCACTGGTTGAAAGATGCAAGGGTCTGTCAGGATCCAGAAACTTGTTGACCTTTTATACACACACAATAATTACAAGCAAACAGATCACAGGTGAAGATGGTTACCTTTAATAGCCATTCAAAACCCTTTGTGTCAACTTGTGTACATGTTATCAGGCCAAAATCACCAAGGTATGTAAACTGATCAGGGTCATTTGGGTAGTTTCTGTTGCCATTATGATTCAAAAAGAGTAAACACAGTTGATTGATAATAAATGGATTCAGCCAAACATTAACCATAAGTGAAAGAAATGTTTTTGTGTTATCATTCATATTCTCTGAAAAATGGCCAAGAAAGCATAAATTTTGCCAGGGTATATAAACTTATGAGCACAACTGTAACTTGAGTATTTATGATATAAAACAAATAAAAAATATATTTATCTATGGGGTGTGTGTGTATGCGGCCATCACATAACCTTTCCCTTACCCACCTTTCTCTTCTCATAAAGGTTATTGATGATTTCAGTGGCATCTCCCACGGTAGGACATTTATCTGATAACTCGTTACTACCAGAAACCCTTCCATCAGGAATGCTGCCTTTCTGCAGGCTACTTTTAGATGGCACAACAGGAAGCACCTGGCACAGAAGACTCTCAATCTTTCCCAGGTTTTGTTGCAACTCCTCTGCAGTTTTAGACTAAGAAAAAAGAGAAAACAATGAGATTTTGTGAAACCCAAATAAACCAGACAAAACATGTAGGAGGCAAATATTTTACCCAAAACAGTCAATGAGCCTGTAAAAGATCATTACCTTTTTGGTCTCCTCTAAAAGGGCTGTGCTCACTGCAGACTCTAACTGCCTCTCTGTCTCCCCTGTTTTCTGCAAAAGAGACTGATATTGTTCTTTAGCCTTCTGGAGTTTTTTCTTAAATAATTCAAGATCTTTAGGGTCCATCTTGTTCTTGTTTTCCTCAAGGAAGTCCTCTGCAGCTTTAATGATACTAGCAAACTTGTTTGCTTTAGTTTGCACATCATTATTGAGCTCCTGGTTTAGGGAAAAAAATGTCAGTAAAATTCTACTGAACTATGCTTTAAAAAGAATTTGAAATCAAGGATCACCATCACATTCATACTTATAAGAGCCATTAGGAGCAAAAATAAAAATAGAACTGCAAGGTGAGATATGATAAAAATGACAGATGGAAAGTGAAACTG
This sequence comes from Lithobates clamitans, assembly GCA_037952925.1. Lineage (NCBI taxonomy): Eukaryota > Metazoa > Chordata > Amphibia > Anura > Ranidae > Lithobates > Lithobates clamitans. The sequence continues at coordinate 1,328,391 of JBBGZY010001858.1, forward strand.
GTATTTGAAGCCAAGTTTAGTAAAAAACATCTAAAAAGGACAGAGCTAACTATCAGTTTGATGAGTCTCTTGTGCTGCTGCCTCCAGTGCAGCAGGGGCTGAGGGACAGGCTAAGGAACCGGTCATTTGCACTCCTCAAGAATGCTGACTACGTTCCCCCTTTCCGCCCACCTCCTCCATTTATAGAAGCTGTGCTATAGCTTCTACGAATGAAAGGAGTCAGACCTTTTTTTCATCCATCTGACCTCCATTCAAAGAATGTTTTTTATTTTTATTTATTTATTGACTAAGCATGGGCATGTGGAGGATGGTCTATGTGGACAGCTTTACCCCGAATGCCTGCATACTTAGATGTGCCTCTTTTAATCGTCAACCATGTGACTTGCTAAATGTTGTACCTTCATTAAATGTAACCATATTGCTACACTTAGAGGCGCCTCTATTCTCTTTTATACTCAGTTGTGACATGACGCTATTTGTATATCACAACATCGTTTTTATATCAAGCCAAAATTTTGTTAAAAATTTTGCTTGCCTTGCAAAACGCTCTCAAACCAAGGTTTTACTGTATATCTATCTTGGCCATTGCTTAAATTCTCTAACACAAACACAATAAGACTAATGTCATCCTGCAATCCTACAGGTTGCTTTACCATTCTGCACTTTTTATATTAGAACTGTTGTATTGTAGTACTACATAACACTGTGAACTCTATGTACCTTTAAGGTTACTAATCAAAAATGATGAAGAGGATCATAAAACAGAAGGCTTTATTTTAAGATTATGAAATTAGGAAACTGTATAACTATCACCATACCTGCATGCTTTTATACTGATCTTGAAGGCTGCACACATCTTCAGATCTTGGGCCGCTCTGGTGCTTCTGTACAGCTTTTTCTGTCAATTCTGCCCATGAGCTCAGTTCATCTAGTCCCTGAGAACAAGCCAACTGCTGCTCCTTTAGTGTCTAAAATAAAGGAAGGTTTTTAAAGCATTTAGCCATGTCCTCACAGACCACTAAGAAAGCACAGAGGTGGAAGCACAGACCTCATAGCTTCCAGATTTAAAGCAGATTTCTTTACAAATGTTACCAGTAAAAAAATGTTTAAGGTGAAAAAAATTATGCCTTAATACCCTTGGTTAATGATTATCTGGAGGTATGATAATCTAGTGCCTGCTCCTCTGTACAACAAAAGTCCCTGCCTGCTAGATGAGCACGATGTGTCCTTTCACAAATTACAAACACACTAGTCACAATTATTTGCATATGGAGAGAACATTTGATTCTGAATTTAGAGGACATGCCAGATTCAGGCTCACTGCAGCCTGCAGAGAAATCCTTCACTGTTATAAGATATAAACCTAAAAAAAGCAAAGCAAACAAGAAGTTAAATACAGACACATAACAAAAAGACTGTAGACAATGTTAATACAAACATTAAAACGCTGAAAGTTTTCTTACTGACAGTTATTGGCAAAGGGTTATGGAACATTTCACAGAACCAAAGGGGGCAAATCACACTGCACTATGGACAGATTAGCAACTGTAGCTTAAAGCAAAACTTTGTTTAGAAAATTAAGTCCTGCTAGATGTCTTCAGGCTGGCCCGTTTTGCAGGTATAACTATAAAAAAACTTAAAAAATAAGCGTCTATACTGTGTAAAATCCAGAATACACTGTGTCTCACCCAGTTCTGCACATGCTCAGTCGCTCTTTATTTTTGGGCACTGCAGAGTTTGTTGAGGCCGATCTGATTCTAGCCTTAAAGCAGGATTTAACCCTCCTATCCTTTACGCAGCCAAGGAAGCCGCTTCTGTTTGATCTGCAACTGCCATGGTGCTGCACATGTTATCAGTTATGACACCAGCCATTTGATGGTTTGACAGTTTGGTTAAGGACACAAGCAAATGTGACAGTTGGCAATCCCGACTTTCCAGGAATGCAACTGTTTTTTCAAACGGTTAAAATCGATGGGTTTAGTTCCACTTTATGATTTACTGCTGCTCAGGTGCTCTGGGCTTCAGCAAAATGTCAAGCTTTGGCAAAAAGAAAAAGGAGAAATGCTGGAGGCAATTTGCAGCACACGCTAATTCTGGTAGCATAATTATTAGTATGAAATGTTCCTTGCTAAAGAAAATTATTTTTTATCAAGTTGTTATGGGTAAAGTTCTGCTTTAACTGCTCAACTGAACATTGAATTTTTCAAAGTAAAGGCTTGTGAAATGCATTCAAATATCAGTCTGTTGCACCAAAAGTAAAAGAAAAAAAATTGATAATTTTCATTCTTTTTATAAAATGTAAATACTGAAAAAACATTAATAACCTGTGTCACAAGAGCACATATGTACTGCAGTCCATAGCAAATACAGAAGTTCAAAGGAAATCCAGTAAAGCAAATCCACAAGAGCTGCATCCACAATAATCTCTGTAGCAGAATAACCACTGCATCACTAAACTTTATGGCTTCTCTTTTGTGTCACAAGAGTGCTATTACTTTTGCGCTCCTGTGACTCAGAATCAGCTAATAGCAGGGGTATTGAATTAAAATTCACAGAGGTCGGATCAATAAAACTTTCTTCCAGCAGAGGTCTGAATCACATGTTTGTCCAATGATTCAAGTCCTTCACATCATAGCCCCCCTCTCCTCTTTTATCACAATTCCATTCTTACATCAGTGTCCACATCACAGTAGTGCTCTGAAGGCATGATGAGTGATCATGAATCATATGATCGCTTAGTTCTCGATCTTAGAGCCAACAGGACAGCTGCAGAATGAGACCGATGCTGCAGCATAAAGGTTGAGTCTGGATGTTTTTTTATATATAGATATAGATCCATATATATAGTATCTCACAAAAGTGAGTACACCCCTCACATTTTTGTAAATATTTTATTATATCTTTTCATGTGACAACACTGAAGAAATTACACTTTTCTACAATGTAAAGTAGTTACTGTACAGCTTGTATAAGAGGGTTAAGGCAGTGCTAGAAAATAATGGTGGCCACACAAAATATTGATGCTTTGGGCCCAATTTGGACATTTTCACTTAGGGGTATAATCACTTTGGTTGCCTGCGGTTTAGACATTAATGGCCGTGTGTTGAGTTATTTTGAGGGGACAGCAAACTTACACGGTTCACCAGAGCTTCACAGGTTGCCACTGGAGTCCTCTTCCACTCCTCCATGATGACATCACGGAGCTGGTGGATGTTAGAGACCTTGCGCTCCTCCACGTTTGAGGATGTCCCACAGATACTCAAAAGGGTTTAGATCTGGAGACATGCTTGGGCAGTCCATTACCTTTACCCTTATTTTTTTTAGCAAGGCAGTGGTCATCTTTGAGGTATGTTTGGGGTCATTATCATGTTGGAATACTGCCCTGCGGCCCAGTCTCTGAAGGGAGGGGTTCATGCTCTGCTTCGGTATGTCACAGTACATGTTGGCATCCATGTTTCCCTAAATGAACTGTAGCTCCCCATTGCCAGCAGGACTCATGCAGCCCCAGACCATGACACTCCCCACCACCATGCTTGACTGTAGGCAACACTTGTCTTTGTACTCTTCACCTGGTTGCCACCACACACGCTTGACACCATCTGAACCAAATAAGTTTATCTTGGTCTTAGAGCACAGGACATGGTCCCAGTAATCCATGTCCTTAGTCTGCTTGTCTTCAGCAAACTGTTTGTGGGCTTTCTTGTGCATCATCTTTAAAAGAGGCTTCCTTCTGGAAAATAATGGTGAGAGTTCTTTGCCATGAGGTGCCATGTTGAACTTCCAGTGACCAGTATGAGAGAGTGAGAGATAACACCAAATTTAACACACCTGCTCCCCATTCACACCTGAGACCTTGGTAACACTAACGAGTCACATGACACCGGGGAGGGAAAATGGCTAATTGGGCCCATTTTGGACATTTTCACTTAGGGGTGTACTCACTTTTGTTGCCAGCGGTTTAGACATTAATGGCTGTGTGTTGAGTAATTTTAAGGGGACAGCAAATTGACACTGTTATACAAGCTGTACACTCACTACTTTACATTGTAGCAAACTGTCATTTCTTCAGTGTTTTCACGTGAAAAGATATAATAAAATATTTACAAAAACGTGAGTGGTGTACTCACTTTTGTGAGATACTGTATATAGATAGGTATATATATAACTAGATAGCTATTGAGATATATATCTATATCTATAGATATATATATACTCATACACACACACACACACACACACACACACACACACACACACACACACACACACACACACACACACACCCTAAACCTCTCCTTTAAGGGTATCTATGGTCAAAATTAGAGGTCGACCGATATGGGTTTTTCTCTGGCCGATGCCGATATTTAGAAATCGCGGTGCCGATTTTTTTGGGCCTATATATTTGGCCGATTTTTTATTTTTTTTTTTCCCCTTCATCTCATAAAATCTAACAGTTAGACCCCTTTCACACTGGGGCGTTTTTCAGGCGCTTTTGGGCTAAAAATAGCGCCTGTAAAGTGCCTGCAAAACGGCTCCCCTGCAGTCTCAGTGTGATATCCCGAGTGCTTTCCCACTGAGGCAATGCGCTGGCAGGATGTTAAAAAAAAAGTCCTGCAAGCGGCATCTTTGAAGTGGTGTATACCTCTCCTCCACCACTCCTGCCCATTGAAATGAATGCGCACCGCTGTCGAAGCGCCTGCAAAGCGTTTCGGCAGCGGCGCTTTAGGGGCGCATTAAACCCCTTCCTTGGCTGCTAGCTGGGTTATAAGCGCCCCGCAGGCAGCTGAATAGCGCTGCTAAAATGACGGTAAAGCGCCGCTAAAACTAGCAGCGTTTTACCGTCAACACATGCCCGCTCCAGTGTGAAAGAACCTTAAGTAATAAGTGATACAGAAATTTTTTTACATTTAAACATTTATTAAACAAAACAAACCTCCAATCAGTTCACTTGTATGTATAATTTAGCTAACAGAAAAAAAACTATATCTTAAATATTAAATACACAAAAACAGGTAATCAAAACTTTTGGACGAAAAAAAATGGGCTAACTTTACTGCTTAGTTTTTTTTTTTCATTAGTGTATTTTTTTTTAAAAAAATTGCGTTTAAAAGACCGCTGCGCAAATACCGTGTGACATAAAATATTGCAACAACCACCATTTTATTACCTAGGGTCTCTGCTAAAAAAATATATATAATGTTTGGGGGTTCTAAGTGATTTTCTAGCAGAAAATACAGGATTTTTACCTGTAAGCACCAAGTGTCAGAAAAGATTTAGTCTTTAAATGGTTAAACTGAGAACTTCTACACACAGAGTTCAGCTCATTGATAAAAGAACCTGAAGAGATACAATGTTTCTTCTTATCAGATTTGGCAGGCTGCCCAGAGGAGGAGAGAATTCTCTCCACAGAAAACTTCAGGCAACTTGCATTCACTTCTATTACAGAAGTCATTTGTAAGTCACGCTGAAGTTATAATCTGCCTTTTTTATCAGCACAATCACTGATGCCGATTAAGTAAAAAACGCCAAATATCGGCCAATATATCGGTCGACCTCCAGTCAAAATGAAAAATCATTCATTTCTAAGACCATTAATCTGAATAGTCTTGAACTTATCCAGATACCCACACATTGAATTCTGTGACATGTACAGTAAGGGAAAAAGAAAAAAGGTATTTTATTCCTGCTGATTTTGTATGTTCGCCCACTGACAAAGAAATGATCAGTCTATAATTTTAATGGTAGGTTTATTTTAACAGTGAGACAAAACAACAAAAATATCCAGAAAAACGCATTTCAAAAAAGTTATGAATTGATATGCATTTTAATGAGTGAAATAAGTATTTGATCCCCTATCAATCAGTAAGATTTCTGGTTCCCAGGGGTTTTCTATATAGGTAATGAGCTTAGATTAGGAGCACTCTCTTAATGGGAGTGCTCCTAATCTCAGCTTGTATAAAAGACACCTGTCCACAGAACCAATCTCTCCACCATGGCCAAGACCAAAAAGCTGTCCAAGGATGTCAGAGACAAGAATGTAGACCTACACAAGGCTGGAATGGGCTACAAGACCATCGCTAAGCGGCTTGGTGAGAGGGTGACAACAGTGGGTACAATTATTCGCAAAAGGAAGAAACACAAAATAAAAATCAATCTTCCTCGGTCTGGGGCTCCATGATGGGTCTCAACTCGTGGAGTTTCAATGATCATGAGGACGGTGAGAAATCAGCCCAGACCTACGCAGAAAATCTTGTCAATGATCTCAAGGCAGCTGGGACCATAGTCACCAGGAAAACAATTTGTACCACACTACGCTGCGAAGGACAGAAATCCTGCAGCCCCCTTAAGGGCCCCCTGCTCAAGAAAGCACATGTACAGGCCGTCTGGAGTTTGCTAATGAACATCTGAATGATTCAAAGGACAACTGGGTGAATGTGTTGTGGTCAGATGAGACCAAAATCAGGATTTTTGGCATCAACTCAACTTGCCGTGCTTGGAGGAGGAGGAATGCTGCCTATGACCCCAAGAACATCATCCTCACCGTCAAACATGGAGGTGAAATCACTATGCTTTGGGGGGTGTTTTTCTGCTAAGCGGACAGGACAACTTCACCGCATCAAAAGGGACGATGGACGGGGCCCATACACCGTCAGATCTTGGGTGAGAACCTCCTTCCCTCAGCCAGGGCATTGAAAATGGGTCATGGATGGGTATTAAAGAATGACAATGACCCAAAACACACAACCAAGACTACAAGGGAATGGCTCAAGAAGAAGCACATTAAGGTCCTGGAGTGGCCTAGCCAGACTCCAGATGTTAATCCCATAGAAAATATGTGGAGGGAGCTGAAGGTTCGAGTTACCATACGTCAGCCTCGAAACCTTAATGACTTGGAGAGGATCCGCAAAGAGGATTGGGATTCCTCCTGAGATGGGTGCAAACTTGGTGGCCAACTACAAGAAACGTCCGACCTCTGTGCGATTGCCAACAAGGGTTTTGCAACCAAGTACTAAGTTATGTTTTGTGAAGGAATCAAATACTTATTTCACTCATTAAAATGCAAATCAATTTATAATTTTTCTGAAATTTCTGGATTTTTTGATGTTATTCGGTCTCACTGTTAAAATAAACCTACCATTAGAATTGATAATTTCTTTGTCTGTGGGCAAACGTACAAAATCAGCATGGGTTCAAATACTTTTTTCCCTCACTGTATTCACAATGCCCTGTTAATAGACAACTGTTGTGTTACAGAATTAATAGAACCTGCCTTCTGAACTTCAGAAGGGGGAGCCAGTACAGGAATTACAGCTTGCAACCAGCAGGGTACCAAAAAAAACAGCAGAGAGGCAGAATTTACAACAAAAAAGATTTTTCAAGTAAGCTAAGAATTGTTTGTATTGCTATTACAATGCTGATGTTATAGAATTATATGTTGTGACCATAAATTACATTTAAAGTCCATACAAGCAGTGTACATAGCGGTAAATAAAAATAGTTGGGTAACTATTGCATATTTAGGAATACAGCCAGCCATGATGCCACAAGTCTGAATACTTAAAGCTGCACCTGCAGGTATGGTTTATTTGCATAGTTACATTCAGTTTGACAAGGATCACACAGTTATAGCATGCATACCTACCATGGTCCATGCTGGACCAATGTAACTATGCAAAAAAAAAATTCAAATGTACAATAGCGCTTGCTAAAAAGTTTCACACCCAAAACAATCTGAGGGACGTTGATCAATTCTGTCGCAGAGAAAGCCAATTCTTGCTACAGATTCATGGCAAGGTTACAGCTTGCGTCACAAAAGGTCTCCTTTAACTGCTCTAAAGTTGCACTGAAACTGAATAAAACCTGACCCTTATCACTTATTATTTTGTCTGCTTAGAATACAAATCTCGCTGGTCTTCAGTAATAAGTCTGTTGCAAAACTTGCAAATCTGTCACAATTGTCCGCCCAGGAATTCAGACACACGGACCATGAATACATTAAGACTTTGCTATGTGACAGGTAGCCTTTAAATTTAACTGTGTCACTAATTAATTGTTTTTTTATTATGTATTAGTTTATTATGTTTTTTTTTTTCACTAGTATCAAACTGCTTACAGTACCATGAGGCGCAGCATTTTTCAATATGCAATGGGCTGTTGCTATAACAAAGAGATTAAAAGAGATGTATGGGCTCTTTTTTTAATTCATACTTACCTAGGTGGATGCACCATCGGTCCAATGCTGCATGTCCCCCAGCGCCTCTAACACTGAGAATCGAGCAATCCAACACTGCCAATCGCTCGGTTCTCACAACTCCCTGAGCCAAGAGCTGCTGACTGAGTCAGCAGCTTTCTGCTCTGCCCCCTCCTCCCTCACTGGAGTGCTGGGCAGTGGACCGGGCAGGAGTGGCCGGCTCAGGCTTTCACTGGCTCGCTGAGAGGCTGAGCCAGGTGCCGGTCCTGGCATGTGGGTGGATCCCGACTCCATGATCGTGATGACGCCTGAGCCCGGACCGACTCTGTGATGTCAGCAGAGAGTGGACTTCAGCCTGCTCTTTGCTGAAAACGAGTCACAATTGTGCAAAATGGGCTGCACTCCTGTGAGCTTTGGCTGTACTTCTCCTTTAAGCAGCTTGTCAGGACCCAAGTATAGTTTATAATGGATACAATTTGAGTGGAGAACTGATCTTGCTAGACTTGATTTTCTTTGAATTTTTTCTATTAATTTTGGATTGCATCATGCGTATGCATACAATTTAAGGGTGTAAAGAACAATAAAAAAGCTTAGGTTTGGATACATTTTCCAGCAAACAGACTTATTTTTTAACACACAAACTCTGTTCTTACAAGTGATTTATTGATGATGTGGTCACTCCTACTAGAATTTTTGTTAATAACCTTGTCGATCTTGGCGGTTTCATAAACAAACTATGCTATCTACTGGTACTTTCTGTTCAGTTTCAACGCTTTCCATCCCATCAAGCTGATGCAGGCTGGGTAGAGTGACTGGGCAGTGGAACACTACCGTGGATGCTTAGTTGTATATACGGACATGTCACCTGCTGTGCACACTCAAAAATGGAATGCAAAATGTTCTTATTTTAATAAGAAGTATTCTCCAATACGGCCTAATGCTTACAGATGAGATTATAATACAGTGCACATCAAAACTTACTGCAGCAGGCACTGCTGTTTCCATTCATACAATAACAACTCCCATGGAGTAGCTAAAATAAAACATAGATTTGTTTTTTCATTAGGATGAGATCAGGTCAGGAAATAGCTCTGGAGAAGATCTACTGTCACATAGGGGTAGAAGTAAGCAGCAGTTTTCATATCACACACAGCGTGTGCTTGGGATGCTAATTGAACTCGGTAAGCAGTGAGAGCTTTGCAGGATAGGAAATGTACTGTCTGACCTTGACTTCCATGCTGTGCTTCACCAGTCGCTCACGGGATTGCAGAATCTCATTTCTTGCCACCATTGTCTCAGAGAGCTCTCGAAAGGACCTCTGTAGATCATTAAGAAGACGAAGCAATACGCGACTTTGTTGAGGTGTCAAATCTTGGGCTTGCTCAGAGATAAATAACTGAATTTCAAAAGCTATGTTCTCCAGTTCTAGCTTGGTGTCTGCCATAGGCTGCCTCAGGCTCTGTAATATAGACAGATGTACTAATGTTAAGACACTGGATATATTTATCAATAGGTCCGTTGGAAGCACCACCTGTTTCCAATAGCAGCCATTTTACTTGTATCCCTCTCCAATATAGCTATAGAATGGAAAATGTAGCTGGTTGCTATGGGCAGCACACCATTTTTTTTTTATGCTGTCATTTCCATTTATGCCCTAAAGAGAACAAAACATTAGATGCAAGGTCCACATATACTGTCCAAGTCCCCACTCAATGTAAAAATCATCTACTGTTATAGTAGGTGTAAAAGCTAGCTGTAAAAGAAAAAAAGTTAGAAATACATTTACTTTGACCATGGTCTTCCACCCACGGAGTATGCAGACCATGCCTTGTATTGCAAGGTCCTCTTTAACATCCATAATGTACACCTATATGTAATACTACAAACCTCATTCCAAACACAGACATCAGAAAGAGAAATTATTCATCCATCAACAATTGAAATGATTTTTTTATGTCTTTAGGAATAATCTATAGATTTCCCACAGACTTGATGAGATGCCTCATATTTGAAGAGAAATGTGCCTGTATATGGGTCCCAGAATTCAAACAAGGACTACACTAGAGGATTACAAAATCACTGAATACGGCCACCATTTTGATGAAGCCCGCTTACAGTAGGTTTTTGTTACCATCGGGAAGATTTTTTCTCAGTTCCAGTCCCAGGCAAAGGGATTTATAGGGACAGAAATTGGTGGGAAATATTTTTTTTTTCCATTTTGGATACAGTAAGGTAGGATTATAGCCCCTGGGCAATAGCATGCTACACGTTCTCTGGCAATTTCCTATTCCTTATGTGACCTTATTGAGAAGAGAGAACCTCATGAAATTGAGCTGCATTCATAAAGGTATCACCTTATATATATCAATAGAAATTGCAAAAACTTAAAAAATACTGTGAAAAATATAAGACCGCAGTATTGTGGACACACTATAATACTGTGACTCTGCTTATGTGACATGTGCAAATAAAGTCCATATATAAACGTGTAAATAATAGTCCATATATTATGCATATAATCTTCTTCAGATGTGACATAAAAACTAAATGGTGACTTGGGTGCTCTCAATATCATCTGGTGACTCTGTGCTCCCCTCCAGGGTCCCCACTCACCAGATCCACTCGCCCCTACAGGGGCAATATGCATATAGATGCAATCACTGCGATTACTCCCCCATAGTTGTTACGATATCCAGGGTAGGTTTCCGCCTTCAGATAGATTGTGGTATATTCGGTGGTTGGTTCCTCCTCTGCTGCTACTTCCAATGTCTTCTGCCTACTAGACATTGGAAGTAGCAGCAGAGGAGGAACCAACAGAATATACCACCATCTATCTGAAGGCGGAAATCTACCCTGGATATCGTAACAACTATGGGGGAGTAATCGCAGTGATTGCATCTATATGCGTATTGGCCCTGTAGGGGCGAGTGAATCTGGTGAGTGGGGACCCTGGAGGGGAGCACAGAGTCACCAGAAAATATTGAGAGCACCCAAGTCACCATTTAGTTTTTATGTCACATCATCTGAAGAAGATTATAGGCATAATATATGGACTATTATTTACACGTTTACATATGGACTTTATTTGCACATGTCACATAAGCAGAGTCACAGTATTATAGTGTGTCCGCAATACTGCGGTCTTATATTTTTCACGGTATTTTTTAAGTTTTTGCAATTTCTATTGATATTTGGATATACATAAGGTGATACCTTTATGAATGCAGCTCAATTTCATGAGGTTCTATCTTCTCAATAAGGTCACATAAGGAATAGGAAATTACCAGAGAACGTGTAGCATGCTATTGCCCGGGGGGCTATATATGCATTCTTTGAGTTTATATGCCTTTATTGTTTTTGAGTTCACATATTTTTACGTTTGTGCACTAAGAGCTTGTACGCCACTGTAAGGCCACACATATATACCCTCAAATACGTCTTAATCGCATTATCTTTAGGTAGCGCCAATTACCCCTTTTATTATTTCTTTCTTATTTGGAGACCCCTTAGGGGAGCTCTATTAGGGGAGGCTGCAGACCTATTGTGTATCCTAAGCGCAGTCTCAGATTACTTGTTATATCAGGATTATAGCCCCTGTTGATTTATTTTTTTGCCATCTGTGCCGCATTGGGGGATTTACCTTCACTTCGTGTCCCATAGCCAAAACAGGAAGTGAGAGGAAATCCCTGCAATAAAGGAATTCCCTTGGGGACACCCAGGCCATCAGAATTAGTATCCCCATTGGAAGATTTCACCTCTATTACTTTTCTGGGGACAACCCACAATTTTGGATTTTTTTTTCTTTCATTTCGATGATAATGGTAAAAAGGACATATAGAGAGGGTGAATCTCCCTAAGGGGGCACAGATAGCTATAAAAACGGACAGGTATTTAAATCCCTCTTCACTCTATCCAAAACTAAAGAAAATGTTTTGCCTTTAGTTATACTTTAACACTTAAATACCCTTTAACTCGTAGTGACATACACCATGGTACAAAACAAAGCATGCTTCAAAAAATTAAATTTAGTCTTACCAGAAGGCCCCATTAACACCTGTGCACGTTCCCGGAATGAGCAAAAGAGCGCTACAGATGCACATAGCACATGCGGTGCTGTTAATTGTTAAAGGCACCCAAAAACGTGTAGCAGTTGCGTGTTTTGTTGCTCAACAAACGCACAAGACTCACTGCCTGAAAAAAGGTACAGGAGCCGCATTGGCAAGAGTTTTGTGCATAGGGCAGGCTGCCCTAAGCCGTTGTGCAAAAAATGGGAGACAAAGAACGTGAATTGGCACAGAGCACTGATGTCAATGGGGCCTCAAGTAGAATTCCAGCAAAAGCTATCTACTCTTACTCATAGTAAGCATCTCTAAATGTGAAACTCGTTAGCTATTTTATACCTGGTTTGTCCACCTTTTGTTTGGTTTTGTTTGCCTTTTTGGATTTTAACATTTTTCTAAATAAAGATGTTTTCGCATAGAGTGCGGCAGTCCAGGAATTTCTTCCTTCTCGTATTTTGAAGCACAGCCAGCACCCAGCTTTATGCGGTAGGACGGGATTTCCTTAAGGGACTACAGAGGCTTTTGAAGCGGCTTTACCTTTCTATCAACTACAAGAAACGTCTGACCTCTGATTGCCAACAAGGGTTTTGCCACTAAGTACTAAGTCATGTTCTGCAAAGGGGTCAAATGCTTATTTCACTCATTAAAATGCAAATGAACTTATAGCTTTTTTGATATGCGTTTTTCTGGATTTTTGTGTTATTCTGTCTTTCACTGTTAAAATAAATCTACCATTAAAATTATAGACTGATCATTTCTTTGTCAGTGGGCAAACTTACAAAATCAGCAGGGGATCAAATACTTTTTCCCCTCACTGTGTGTGCCTTTTCTCTTTTGTTTTTGGAAAACTAAAATAAAGATTATACAAAAAAAAAAAAGTGCTCCTAACCCCCATTCTGACTAACCAGTATAGGAAGGATCTGTATAGTTACCCATTTTCAGATCGTTTTAGTCCAGTCACATGATCTCCCCCGTGTTAGCCAGCACTGACAAGGGAGAGGAAAAGGTGCTTGACAACAGCTGGTAATGCCAGGGAGCAGTGATGTCACCCAAAAGCTCCTATGGCCAATCCGTTGCCAGTGCTCTCTCTTCTCCCCTGCAGCCACTGCTGGCTGGCAGAGGGGAGCTGGATCATGTGGCCGGACAGGAGTAGCCTGAAAATATGTAAGCATACAGATCTTTCTTTTATTGGTTGGACAGAGTAGGTGTTAGGAGGGGGGGGGGCATTTTAAGAGTAGTTTTGCCTGGAATTCTACTTTAAACATTGCTGACCATGCTGGAAACATGACACTTGTTTTACAGGAATTACCTCTATGTGATCTATCGGACTTTGCAATGTAGATTCTAGTCCTGAATCATTTGTCTCCTCACAATCCAATGATTCAGAAGTTTCCTTCACCCACTGAAGAAGGGAAAGGAGCTTGTTTTCCAGCTCTTTGTGTTGTGCCAAGACTTTCACCTGTGAAAAAAATATTTAATCTGGCTTTATCTTGGCATTTACTTAAACACACAACTGACAAAATCCAGGATCCCAAACATTTGCACCATGGCAAGTAACCATATAAGTATTTATTAAAAGAAAAACATTTGAGACAGTAAATAACTATACAGACCTTTTCTTGTTCCAGCATGGACTGCAGATGTTTGACACGTGTTTGTGATATATTTCTGATGGAATTAAGAGACTTTTCTAAATTCTTGGCATCTTTCTCTAAAGCTCGAAGAAGCTGTGCAGGAACATGTGGAGGCTGTTCAGCAACAATCTGACTAACAAATTCAAGCTCTTGGGCCACTGGGGACTCCAAATCCTTTAATTCTTGATCGAGCACCTGCAGACAGCAAGGAATGATCACAATGAGAGTATGAAACAAAATACTTAACAATATTAAGAGTTTTTGCCAGAAATTTGATTTTTTTAAGCAATAAAATATTTTCAATCATGCAAGAAGATTTTTGCACACTCAGTTGAAAAATCCTGTAGCTGTACAATCAACTTTACATTTACCACACCTATGTAATTGGACCTACCCAATCTCTCCAATCAGCACACACATACACATGTATGTGTATATATATATATATATATACATACACACACACAGTGGGGACGAAAAGTATTCAGATCCCCATAAATTTTTCACTCTTTGTTATATTGCAGCCATTTGCTAAAATCATTTAAGTTCATTTTTTTTCCTCATTAATGTACACACAGCACCCCATACTGACAGAAAAACACAGAATTGTTGACATTTTTGCAGATTTATTAAAAAAGAAAAACTGAAATATCACATAGTCCTAAGTATTCAGACCCTTTGCTCAGTATTTAGTAGAAGCACCCTTTTGATCTAATACAGCCATGAGTCTTTTTGGGAAAGATGCAACAAGTTTTTCAAACCTGGATTTCGGGATCCTCTGCCATTCCTCCTTGCAGATCCTCCCCAGTTCTGTCAGGTTGGATGGTAAACGTTGGTGGACAGCCATTTTTAGGTCTCTCCAGAGATGCTCAATTGGGTTTAAGTCAGGGCTCTGGCTGGGGCATTCAAGAACAGTCACAGAGTTTTTGTGAAGCCACTCCTTCGTTATTTTAGCTGTGTGCTTAGGGTCATTGTCTTGTTGGAAGGTAAACCTTCGGCCCAGTCTGAGGTCCTGAGCACTCTGGAGAAGGTTTTCTTCCAGGATATCCCTGTACTTGGCACATTCATCTTTCCCTCAATTGCAACCAGTCGTCCTGTCCCTGCAGCTGAAAAACACCCCCACAGCATGATGCTGCCACCACCATGCTTCACTGTTGGAACTGTATTGGACAGGTGATGAGCAGTGCCTGGTTTTCTCCACACATACCGCTTAGAATTAAGGCCAAAAAGTTCTATCTTGGTGTCATCAGACCAGAGAATCTTATTTCTCACCATCTTGGAGTCCTTTGGATGTTTTTTTTTAGCAAACTCCATGCGGGCTTTCATGTGTCTTGCACTAAGGAGAGGCTTCCGTCGGGCCACTCTGCCATAAAGCCCAGACTGGTGGAGGGCTGCAGTGATGGTTGACTTTCTACAACTTTCTCCCATCTCCCGACTGCATCTCTGGAGCTCAGCCACAGTGATCTTTGGGTTCTTCTTTACCTCTCTCACCAAGGTTCTTCTCCCCGATAGCTCAGTTTGGCCGGACGGCCAGCTCTAGGAAGGGTTCTGGTCGTCCCAAACGTCTTCCATTTAAGGATTATGGAGGCCACTGTGCTCTTAGGAACCTTAAGTGCAGCAGAAATTTTTTTGTAACCTTGGCCAGATCTGTGCCTTGCCACAATTCTGTCTCTGAGCTCTTCAGACAGTTCATTTGACCTCACGATTCTCATTTGCTCTGACATGCACTGTGAGCTGTAAGGTCTTATATAGACAGGTGTGTGGCTTTCCTAATCAAGTCCAATCAGTATAATCAAACACAGCTGGACTCAAATGAAGGTGTAGAACCATCTCAAGGATGATCAGAAGAAATGAACAGCATCTGAGTTAAATATATGAGTGTCACAGCAAAGGGTCTGAATACTTAGGACCATGTGATATTTCAGTTTT
The DNA here is from genome assembly GCA_037952925.1 of Lithobates clamitans. Classification (NCBI taxonomy): domain Eukaryota; kingdom Metazoa; phylum Chordata; class Amphibia; order Anura; family Ranidae; genus Lithobates; species Lithobates clamitans. The sequence goes on from JBBGZY010001858.1 coordinate 1,344,206, forward strand.
TCTTTTTTAATAAATCTGCAAAAATGTCAACAATTCTGTGTTTTTTGGTCAGTATGGGGTGCGCTGTGTAATTTAATGAGGAAAAAAATTAACTTAAATGATTTTAGCAAATGGCTGCAATATAACAAAGAGTGAAAAAATTAGGGGGTCTGAATAATTTCCGTCCCCACTTTGTATATACACACACACAGCCTGCAATGATGGGCATATTAGAGGCTGCAGATGGGCACTGATCAGGTTGTAATGATTGGCACTGATCAGGCTGCAATGATGGGCACTGGGGAGGCTGCAGATGGGCATTTATCATGCTGCATTGATTGACACTGGCGAGGCTGCAGATGGGCAGTTATAAGGCTGTATTGATGGGCACTGACCGTTATTTTGCTTCAAATTTAAGTTTTTTCCTGAAACTTCCCTCTTAAAGTTAGGGTGCGCGTTTATACGCCGATAAATATGGTATTTTATTTTTTTTACTATATTTGACCCAGTTTTCCTTTGATAATAATAATAAAAAAAAAAAAAAAAAAAAAAACACAGGAGATATCTATTGCCATTCAACATCAATTGAAGGTCCAATTTATCATAAACATGACAAGGTATAATTCAGATGATTAACCACTTCAGCCCCGGAAGGATTTACCCCCTTCCTGACCAGAGCACTTTTTACAATTTGGCACTGCGTCGCTTTAACTGCTAATTGCGCGGTCATGCAATGCTGTACCCAAACAAAATTTGCGTCCTTTTCTTCCCACAAATAGAGCTTTCTTTTGATGGCATTTGATCACCTCTGCCGTTTTTATTTTTTGCGCTATACATGGAAAAAGACCGAAAATTTTGAAAAAAAATGATATTTTCTACTTTTTGTTCTAAAAAAAATCCAATAAACTCAATTTTAGTCATACATTTAGGCCAAAATGTATTCGGCCACATGTCTTTGGTAAAAAAAAATGTCAATAAGCGTATATTTATTGGTTTGCGCAAAAGTTATAGCGCCTACAAACTAGGGTACATTTTCTGGAATTTACACAGCCTTTAATTTATGACTGCCTGCCGAATGTCGTTTCTTGAGGTGCTAAAATGCCAGGGCAGTACAAAACCCCCACAAATGACCCCATTTTGGAAAGTAGACACCCCAAGGAAATTGCTGAGAGGCATGTTGAGCCCATTGAATATTCATTTTTTTTGTCCCAAGTGATTGAATAATGACAAAAAAAAAAAAAAAATTACAAAAAGTTGTCACTAAATGATATATTGCTCACACAGGCCATGGGCATATGTGGAATTGCACCCCAAAATACATTTAGCTGCTTCTCCTGAGTATGGGGATACCACATGTGTGGGACTTTTTGGGAGCCTAGCCGCGTACGGGGCCCCGAAAACCAATCACTGCCTTCAGGATTTCTAAGGGCGTACATTTTTGATTTTACTCCTCACTACCCATCACAGTTTTGAAGGCCATAAAATGCCCAGATGGCACAAACCCCCCCCCCAAATGACCCCATTTTGGAAAGTAGACACCCCAAGCTATTTGCTGAGAGGCATGTTGAGTCCATGGAATATTTTATATTTTGACACAAGTTGCGGGAAAGTGACAATTTTTTTTTTTTTGCACAAAGTTGTCACTAAATGATATATTGCTCACACAGGCCATGGGCATATGTGGAATTGCACCCCAAAATACATTCTACTGCTTCTCCTGAGTACGGGGATACCACATGTGTGGGACTTTTTAGGAGCCTAGCCGCGTACGGGGACCCGAAAACCAATCACCGCCTTCAGGATTTCTAAGGGTGTACATTTTTGATTTCACTCTTCACTACCTATCACAGTTTCGGAGGTCATGGAATGCCCAGGTGGCACAAACCCCCCCCAAATGACCCCATTTTGGAAAGTAGACACCCCAAGCTATTTGCTGAGAGGCATGGTGAGTATTTTGCAGCTCTCATTTGTTTTTGAAAATGAAGAAAGACAAGAAAAAAAATGTTTTTTTTCTTTTTTTAATTTTCAAAACTTTGTGACAAAAAGTGAGGTCTGCAAAATACTCACTATACCTCTTAGCAAATAGCTTGGGGTGTCTACTTTCCAAAATGGGGTCATTTGGGGGGGTTTTGTGCCACCTGGGCATTCCATGGCCTCCGAAACTGTGATAGGCAGTGAAGAGTGAAATCAAAAATTTACGCCCTTAGAAAGCCTGAAGGCGGTGCTTGGTTTTCGGGGTCCCGTACGCGGCTAGGCTCCCAAAAAGTCTCACACATGTGGTATCCCCGTACTCAGGAGAAGCAACAGAATGTATTTTGGGGTGTAATTTCACATATTCCCATGGCATGTTTAAGCAATATATCATTTAGTGACAACTTTGTGCAAAAAAAAAAAAAAATTTATCTCTTTCCCGCAACTTGTGTCACAATATAAAATATTCCATGGACTCGACATGCCTCTCAGCAAATAGCTCGGGGTGTCTACTTTCCAAAATGGGGTCATTTGGGGGGGTTTGAACTGTCCTGGCATTTTATGCACAACATTTAGAAGCTTATGTCACACATCACCCACTCTTCTAACCACTTGAAGACAAAGCCCTTTCTGACACTTTTTGATTACATGAAAAAATTATTTTTTTTTGCAAGAAAATTACTTTGAACCCCCAAACATTATATATTTTTTTTAAAGCAAATGCCCTACAGATTAAAATGGTGGGCGTTTCATTTTTTTTTTTCACACAGTATTTGCGCAGCGATTTTTCAAATGCATTTTTTGGGGAAAAACACACTTTTTTACATTTTAATGCACTAAAACACACTATATTGCCCAAATGTTTGATGAAAAAAAAAAGATGATCTTAGGCCGAGTACATGGATACCAAACATGACATGCTTTACAATTGCGCACAAACGTGCAGTGGCAACAAAATAAATACATTTTTAAAAGCATTTAAAAGCCTTTACAGGTTACCACTTTAGATTTACAGAGGAGGTCTACTGCTAAAATTACTGCCCTCGATCTGACCATCGCGGTGATACCTCACATGCATGGTGCAATTGCTGTTTACATTTGACGCCAGACCGACGCTTGTGTTCGCCTTAGCGTGAGAGCAGGGGGGACAGGGGTGCTTTTTTTTTTTTTTCTTTATTATTTTTTTGCTTTTTTATCTTATTTTTAAACTGTTCCTTTCATTTTTTTTTTTTTTTATCATTTTTATTGTTATCTCAGGGAATGTAAATATCCCCTATGATAGCAATAGGTAGTGACAGGTACTCTTTTTTTGAAAAAATTGGGGTCTATTAGACCCTAGATTTCTCCTCTGCCCTCAAAGCATCTGACCACACCAAGATCGGTGTGATAAAATGCTTCCCCAATTTCTCAATGGCGCTATTTACATCCGGCGAAAACTAAGTCATAAAATGCTCGTAGCTTCCGGTTTCTTAGGCCATAGAGATGTTTGGAGCCACTCTGGTCTCTGATCAGCTCTATGGTCAGCTGGCTGAATCACCGGCTGCATTCTCAGGTTCCCTGTTGAGACAGGAGAGCCAGAGAAAAACACGGAAGATGGTGGGGGGGGGGGCATTCTCTCCCACTGCTTGTAAAAGCAGTCTAGAGGCTAATTAGCCGCTAGGATTGCTTTTACATGAAAGCCGACCGCTGGCTGAAAAGAATGATACCAAGATGATACCTAAACCTGCAAGCATCATTCTGGTATAACCACTCAAAGTCGTGAATGGCGTACCTGAAGACAAAAAAATGGTTAACAATAAAGCATAGTAAACGATAAAGTATAAAAAATTGCATACCTGAAAAGCAAACATGATAAAACATAATAACAATAAAACATTGCAGAATAGAATACAGTAAAAAAGAGCAGAACAATAGAGAGAATAGAGAGAGAGAGAGAGAACAATAAAACGACAACTATTATTTTTTATTTTATATTTTTGTTTGTGTTTTTTTACACTTTTTTTGTAACTGTAACTTTTATAACTGTAACCGGTTCCAGGTTCGGGTCTCTCAAAATGCGATGGCATCTTGGGAGACCCTGTGAAAGTGTGCCTAGTCTGTGCAATGCTGTACCGTACGCTAATACTCAACTAGTGTATGGTAGCGTTCAAAACATTCACCAATGCAAAGACCAGGATTGACAGGAGGGACAATAATAGCAGGTGTCACGCCTATATCCGCGCTTGCTGCAGACACAACATCTTTTTTGGGGGGGTTAGTTGGGTAGGGGTACTCGGGAGGACATAAAAATGCCTCTCATGCAGCCACGTCACCAAGTGTTACTGCAGTGCTGGTTTGACTACAACCGGGGTGTACTAGGCCGCTGGCGCTTGCCAGTTCACCAAAATGCTACCAAAAAAACTGTTAGCGATTGCAGGGATCAGGCCTGACTCTGCGAACGCTGCAGTTATGAGTTTAGTGTTTTGTAAGTGACAGTGATCGATCGATACTGCACTTGGGTGGGGTGGGCTGGGCTGGGCCAGGTGGAGGGGCAAAACGCAGGTGCTAGCAGGTATCTGGGCTGATCCCGCTAACACTGCGTTTTTGGGAACCCTAAACTGCTGGGGACGCCAGTATAGATCTGATCGGATCAGATATTGATCAGTTCAGATACTATACCACTAAGGGAGGTGTACGGTGCGTGCGTGGGTGTTCGTGGTACTGGCGCTAACCTGACGCTGCCTGGGGCTGGTGCTTGCCAGTTCACCAAAACGCTACCAAAAAAACTGTTAGCGATCGCAGGGATCAGGCCTGACTCTGCGAACGCTGCAGTTATGCGTTTAGTGTTTTGTAAGTGACAGTGATCGATCGATACTGCACTTGGGTGGGCTGGGCTGGGCCGGGTGGAGGGGCAAAACGCAGGTGCTAGCAGGTATCTGGGCTGATCCCACTAACACTGCGTTTTTGGGAACCCTAAACTGCTGGGGACGCTAGTATAGATCTGATCGGATCAGATATTGATCCGTTCAGATACTATACCACTAAGGGAGGCATATGCTGCGTGCGTGGGTGTTAGCGGTACTGGTGCTAATCTGACGCTGCCTGGGGCGACGCATATCACCGCCGGGCGATCAGGGGGCTAAACCTTTATTCGGTAATAAACGGCGGGTGCCCTGACACTGTAAAAAATAAACGAACTAACCAGCGTCACCCGTAACGGTTATACGGTGATCAGTGGTAAAAGGGTTAACTAGGGGGCAATCAAGGGGTTAAAACATTTATTAGATTGTATATGGGGGTCCCTGTTGCTATAAAATGCTGACGGCGAACCTAAATATTTACGTCCCTAACTAGCTTCACCAGCGACACTAATACAGCGATCAGAAAAATGATCGCTTAGCGACACTGGTGACGGGGGGTGATCAAGGGGTTAAAAAACTTTATTAGGGGGGGTTAGGGGGGTATCCTAGACCTAAAGGGGGCTAACAGTAACTGTCCTACCACAGTAACTGTCACAAACTGACACCAATACAGTAATCAGAAAAAAAAAAAAAAAAAAAAAAACCTGCTTGGTGTCAGTTTGTGACGAGGGGGGGGGTGATTGGGGTGGGGATCGGGGGGGGACCGGGGTGTTTTGTGTGCCTGGCATGTTCTACTGTGTGTGTGTGTGTTGGTGCACTCACATTACAGTCTTCTCTCCTCGGCCCGGAACGGAAAATACCGAGCCGAGGAGAGATGACATCATTTCCTCTGCCTCTGTGTACAATACAGAGGCAGGGAAATAAACCCATTGGCTGGGAGCGATCGCGAGGGGGGGGGGGGGGCACGAATGGATGGCCTCCCCCTCACCACCGATCGCCGGGGGAGATTTGCCGGCAGGCAAAGACGTAGAGGTAAGCCCTTTTGCCTGCCCGTGCCGCTCTGTTGACGTACATCGTCGTGCGGCGGTCGGCAACTGGTTAAAAAAGCAAAGTACAGTAGTTGCAATGACATGTATGGTTTTACTAAGAGCCCTTTCACACTGAGGCAGTTTTCAGGCGTTTTAGCGCTATAAATAGCGCCTGTAAAGTGCCTGAAAACTGCCTCCAATGCCGCCTGAATGTGAAAGCCCGAATCACTGGTGCCAACTTGGCAATACACTGCGGCTGTTCAAATAATTCAGCTGACTCCTCCGTGCATGATGCTGGGGCTATAGCAGGAGTAGCTGTAGACAAGGAGGCAGAAAAAGGCGCTCTGGCAGCTGCGATGGACTGCGCACTAATGTTAGCTTGGGTGATAGCGGATGAGGAGGGTTTAGCCACTGACCGAAATGTAAAAACTATAAAAGAAAAAAAAAAAGAAGGAAAAAAAAGAAAAGAGGGAACAGCAGCGTCACAGTAAGAAAAATTGTGGCTTACAATTTAAAATAGGGGGGCAGGCAGGGGACAAAAAAGGAATGCACTAACCAAAAAAAAAGAAAAAAATGGGGGGGGGGGGGAGATACAGCACTGTATGTTATGTAATGCTGTCAAACATTGCACTACACTAACACTATACTGACACAGTATGCTACAGCCGTGGCCAAAAGTTTTGAGAAAGACGCACATATTAATTTTCTGCTGCCTTAGTGTTTATTATGGCAATTTGCATATACTCCAGAATGTTATAAAGAGTGATCAGATAAATTGCAATTAATTGCAAAGTCTCTCTTTGCCATGAAAATTAACTTAATCCCATAAAAAGCATTTCCACTGCAAGAAAGCTTCAGGGCGGCCAAGAAAGTCCAGCAAGCGCCAGGACCGTCTCCTACAGGTGATAGATGATTCAGCTGTGGGATCGGGACACCACCAGGGTAGAGCTCGCTCAGGAATAGCAGCAGGCAGGCGTTCGTGTATCTGCACACACGGTGGGGCGAAGAGTTTTGGAGGATGGCCCGATGTCAAGAAGGCCAGCAAAGAAGCCACTTCTCTCCAGGAAAAACATCAGGGACAGACTGATAATCTGCAAAAGGTATGGGGATTGGACTGCTGAGGACTGGGGTAAAGTAATTTTCTCTTATGAATGCCCTTTCCGAATGTGTGGGGCATCCGGAAAAAAACCTTGTCCGGAGAAGAACAGGTCAGTGCTACTATCAGTCCTGTGTCATGCCAACAGCAAAGCATCCTGAGACTATTCATGTGTGGGTTTGTTTCTCAGCCAAGGGAGTGGGGCTTACTCACAATTTTGCCTAAAAACACAGCCATGAATAAAGAATGGTACAAAAACATATGAGAGGACCTTCTCCCAATCGTCTGAGAACAGTTCGGTGATGAACAATGCCTTTTCATGATGGAGCACCTTGCCCATAAGGCAAAAGTGATAACTAAAGCCCCTTTCACACTTGTGAGACCTGTCCTGCAACCTGGGGCTGCAAAGTCACATGACAAGTCATACCCCATGATTTCCAATGAGTGCCATTCATATCTGTGCATCTTCAAGTCGCAGTGACTTCAAAGTAGTCCCTGCACTACTTTAGTCTGACTTTGATGCGACTTGAGGTCCATAGACCTCAAGATTACAAGGCATTGTGAATGGAGCCTAAGTGGCCTTGGGAACAAAACATCAAATATTTGGGTCCATAGCCAAGAAACTCCCCAGACCTTAATACCATTGAGAACATGTGGTCAATCCTCAAGAGGCAGGTGAACAAAAAAACCCCCACAAATTCTGACAAACTCCAAGCATTGATTATGCAAGAATGGGCTGCCATCAGCCAGGATGTGGCCCAGAAGTAGATTGACAGCATGCCAGGGAAAATTGCAGAAGTCTTGAAAAAGAAAGGTCAACACTAAAAATATTGACTCTTTGCAGAAACTTAAAGTAATTGTCAATAAAAGCCTTTGCCACTTCTAAAATGCTTGTAATTATACTTCTGTATACCATAGTAACATCTGACAAAAAGATTTAAAAAAACTGAATCAGCAGACTTTGTAAAAAATTATTATTATTTGTGTCATTCTCAAAACGTTTGGCCACAGCTGTACACACTATACTCACACTACACTGACACACTACATTCAGAGTCAAAATAACACACTAGCTAGTAGCCAACTGAGCCCTGCTCTATCTCCACTCCAACAACATACTGCAAAAGGTTCCTGTGAGAAGGAACATTTTATAGTGTGGGGTGGGGACTATGAGCACTGAGTCATGATTGGGCAAAGTCATCATGACTTTGTCCAATCAGGGCTCTCACAGTGCTCTGTGTTGTGATTGGGCAAAGCCTTGCACCTGACCATCGGTCAGGTGCATTGTTTCATCCAATTAGGTCCCTAGAATGCACTGTGCAGCGCGCAGTGCATTGTGGGGTGTTCAGCGGGCGAATATACGTGCGCCCTGCAAATTTGGGTGTTCACCGAACGGGCAATGTTTGGTCCAAAATGCTCGCCCAACACCATTAACCACTTGCCGACCGCTGCACGCCGATATATGTCGGCACAATGGCAACGCTGAGCGCAAATTGGCGTACCTGTACGTCCCCTTCAAGAGCCGGCGATAGCAGGCGTGCGCATACAGCGTGACCGTGCCCACGGGACTCAATGTCCGCCGGTCCCCCGGCGACCGTGTCACGGAGCCTTAAAACTGGGAAGTGCCTATGTAAACAAGGCATTTCCCCGTTCTGGCTTGTGTCATGACAGAGTTCACTACTCCCTGTCATCAGGAGCAGTGATCGCTGTCATGTGACTTGAAGCCCATCCCCCCCAGTTAGAATCACTCCCTAGGACACATTTAACCCCTTCATCGCCCCCCCCCCCCCTTTCACTGAGACTGGACTGCAGGACGGATGGAAACTGTCAGAAGACGCCAGATACATTGATTCTACCAAACCTGCAGTGTATCCCAGTCGAATCTCCCACACAGCTGACACTGGATTGCGATCTATGGAACAGAGTGTAAAGTCGCTCAGGTGGTGGTAAGATATATATATTCCCTACTCACCCCCAAAAGGTAAGAGAAGGATTTGAAACCTATTACTAAAAGGAGAGAAACACTCAAGATATGGTAGATGTATAATGAGATGTCAAAGGGATATTGTATGTGGCTATATATACCACAGAAGATTATTCTGAAATAACACATCAGTCCTCCTACCATTTCTACTCCTATCATTGTGTGCTTCACATCAGAGATAATTGAAATATCTTGCAATACCTGCACTGATACTGTTCCTGGATAAATGGTGACAAGATGAACAGCGTGTAATTAAGGTGTTAGGAGAGTACACTACTGGATACCTCGTTTATCTGTACCTCGCTCTGCTGTGTTCCCCGGTACGCCAATAAAAAGTAGGGGAGGCGACGCTGAAATACGCAGGTGTGGCTTGGTAATGTAATCACTGAAACACTGTCTCCCGGTGGGTTTACTGGAAAAGGTGGAGCTAGAGGCATAATGCACTAAGGTACACGGAGGAGTACACATACACATATTATACATCGGCGCTATTGCAACACCCCTGGACCTGAAATATCAGAGGTGCTAGCGGCAACGCTACTGTATTGGTAAAATCTGGGGGCCTGTGTGATAAGACATACCACCGTGAAGGTATGCTAGTTTCCATAATAGCACTATTATGATTAGCGTCACCCAATGACCACCTGCATGATATAACTGGGGAAACTACGCGAAGCAGAGTATAAGATACAGAAATAAGGTACATCAAACTACGCTATAATTAATATGGATGGAACTCCAGCACCTCGAAAACAGAGTACTCGCAAAAGAACATAAAATTGGCTAAAGGCTAGAACAAAAAAGTAACCCCTGCATTATTAAAACAAATTGTCCAAAACCCAATACGTCATCTAATTGGGGTAAAACAATGAGCAGAAATTCAAACAAAACTGGGAAAGGGGGACCACAAAAGACACCAAAGGACAACCCAACCGGAAGCGCCACAGGTAGCACAATCAAGCAATATTTAACCAGGGGGGAGCCCGGGGGGCGCCCACCAAGAAGCCCAAATGTCAACTACAGGGGATAAAAAGTAAAAAGGACAAAATGGGAAGGGAGAACAGACCCCCGTCCAATCAAGAGAGTCGTCATTAATTGAAAGCGCACCCGAAACCTCCAGAACTGCGGAATATAGGCAAGACCTTGACCTCTCCCTGAAAAATGAAATTGCAGAGATGCTCAAAGAACTTGAATCCTCAATCAAAACAGAGATAAAAAAAGAGATAAGTATGCTAAGGACAGACCTAGGAAATCTACTGGCCAGAGTTGAGAGAGCAGAAGACATAGCAGACCACCAAGAGAGAGAAATCGCTGAGTTAAAAGAACAAATCAAGATAACCCAACAAAATCAGATAAAAATATGCTACAGGTTAGAGGACCAGGAGAATAGAAGTCGCAGACAAAATCTGAGAATCCGTGGAGTCCCGGAAAAAAGGGGTGAAGATCTGAGGAAGACTGTAGCGACTATTTTCTCCCCCCTCTTGGAACTAGAAGGAGAAGATTTCCCAAAAATCGAGAGAGTACACCGGATTGGAAGGTTGGATACCAGTCGAACAGAAAGAAGTCGCGATGTAATTGTGAGGTTTAGGTTCTACGAGGACAAAGAAAAAATATGGATAAAACTGAGAGGTCAAACACCACTCCAATTTGAGGAGGCAAGGATTCAAGTTTTTGCAGACCTAGCCAAAGACACGCTTGCGAGAAAACGCCAGTTAAAGCCCCTTCTGGAACAAATGATAAACCAAAACATAAAATATACATGGGGATTTCCCGCCTGCTTGCTGGGAAGTAAAGATGGCAGAACAGCTAGGCTTAGATTCCCGGGGGAGCTAGAGGAATTTTGCAGTAAACTGGGCCTACAGGTGCCCGCTGCGATGGACTGGTCCAATGAGCGATGGATCGAACTGGGTGTGGAGGCGGTGTAGGGGGGGGAGCTGGGAGGGGGGTGGTTGGAGAAGGGAAAATTAATAGATAGTAAACAGAGTAGATGGAGAGACGCTAGAAGATCAAAACACTTGGTCACTATAATAAAATCGATCAACGAACTGACACACCAATAGTCCCACCTTTGGAGTTGGAGACCAATGGAGGGCCACAAGTTACGTGACCCACACTTGCCTAAGGGGTTAGTTAAGACCAGGGGGGAAGTAGTTGAGGAGGGGGGGGATCGGAAGGGGGACCATATCTTAATTATAAAAATGAAAATGTGGAGCATCTCTCCAGGGTCTAAGGTAAAGGGCGGTAGGACGAAGACTGAAAAATGAGCTCTGACACAATAAAATGCATAACATATAATGTCAAAGGCCTAAACATGGCTAATAAAAGACGAAGCATCTTCAACGAGCTTAGACTGCTTGGACCAGAGGTGGTATTCCTCCAGGAAACGCATATCTCACATCAAACAAGACTGAGATTATTTTCAGGAGAGTACCCGGTCTGGTATCAAGCAGATACTATCTCAAGTAGAACACGGGGGGTTGCTATTGGACTGGCAAAAAGAACTAGGTTTGTGCTGGAGGAGCGCTTAGCGGATGTAGAAGGCAGATATTTATTTCTGCGAGGTAGACTGAACGAAAGAGAGTATACATTGGCTAATATCTATGCACCAAATAAAAACCCGATGAAGTATGTGGCAAAAACTTTGGAAAAATTAACGGAGTTTAGGAAAGGACATACAATACTAATGGGGGACTTTAACTTTTGTATGGACCCTGATCTAGATAGTACGGCCCTGGCACAGGGGAAAAAGAGTATACAAGTAAGAAAGATCAAGCAAAAACTTGTCAACCTTCAGATGGTAGACATATGGAGAGTGCAACACCCCCGAAAAAGGGACTATATGTTTTATTCCCCTGTGCACGGGTCATACTCCCGCATTGATTATGGACTGATCGATCATAGAGACATTGATAAGGTGGTGGATTCTCGGATAGGAAACATAACTTATTCAGATCATGCACCAATGTCCATGGAAATAATAATAGGTGAAGAGGGATGGCATCTAGGGCAATGGCGCCTAAACGAAGAACTGATAAGAGGGAAAGAAGGGCCCAATAGAATTAGTAAAGAACTAGAGGAGTACTTCGCGGTAAATGATTCCGGAGAGGTATCTGGGTCTACCTTATGGGAGGCCCACAAAGCCTACATAAGAGGAGTTTTGATTGAGATTGGAGCAAGGAAGAAAAGAGAAAGATGCGAGGAAATACAAAAATTAACAGAGAAGTCTAGAACAGAAACATAAGAGACAACCGGGACACCTCACTCAAGAGACATACAAACAAATAGTAATTAAAAGGGCGGAGCTGAAAACATCAATGGAACAAGAAGTCAGAACAAGACATGGTAGAATAACGCGGGAGAGATATCGCTGGGCTAATAAATTAAGTAAACACTTAGCAAAAGTAGTACAAAAGGGTAAAACTAGAAATTTTATAGAAAAAATCCAGACTAAAGACGGTAATTTAGAGTACTCTTCTAGAAAAGTAGCAGAGGTCTTTAAGAATTACTATCAAGAGCTATACTCAGTTCCTAAACAAGACATCCAGGTAAACAACAAGAGTGAGAGAAACAACAAATACTTAAAGAAGACAGCATTGCCTAAAGTTACAGACACGGAAAGAGAAGCGATGGAAACTCCAATTTCTGAAGAAGAAGTTAGGAAAGCAATAGAAGGAATGGCCTCTGGGAAAAGTCCTGGCCCAGACGGATTCACTCTAATTTACTATAAAACGTTTAAGGAATTGTTGATCCCGAGATTGTGCCGGTATTTTAATGGATTGGGAGAGGAATATGAGATGAGCAGAGAGGCTTTAAAGGCTTCCATTACGATCATACCGAAAGATGGAAAAGAGAAAACATTATGCTCAAGCTATCGCCCCATCTCCCTCCTTAATACCGACACAAAACTCTACGCAAAGATACTTGCAGAGAGGTTAAAGGGATCAATGAATGCCCTGGTCAACCCTGACCAGGTGGGGTTTGTCCCGAAAAGAGAGGGGAAGGACAATGGGGTGAGGACATTGCTCCTGTTGCATAAAACGAGGGGGAATGAGCCCCCAAGCCTTCTACTGTCGGTCGATGCCGAAAAGGCCTTCGACAGGGTGGACTGGGGGTTCATGTTCCAGACCTTGGGGACCATGTGTCTTGGACCCAGAATGATACAGAGGATTAAAACCCTGTACCACCACCCTATGGCAACGGTGGGTGTAAACGGAGCAATGTCCCAGCCATTTGAAATGGAAAGGAGTACTAGACAGGGATGTCCCCTATCCCCGTTACTCTTTGTTCTAACCATGGAACCTCTCCTCGCAACAATACGTGCAGATCCAGACATTAGAGGCATTAAGATCGGTGAAGATGAACATAAAATCACAGCTTATGCCGATGATGTGTTATTTTACATATCAGACCCAGAAACTACTATGCCCAAATTAGTGAAAGCCCTCAGGGAATACGGGGAGGTTTCCAACTTTCAAATTAACATGGTAAAATCAGAGATATTAAATATAAACTTAAATAAAATAGAAAGAGAGAAATTGAAAAGAGTGTATAGTTTTAGATGGACTAAAGAACTAAAGTACCTAGGAATCAAGCTGGCTAATTCAATCGAGAAGATGCGCACAATAAACTACCTACCCCTGTTAGATACAGTCAGACTTGACTGTAAAAATTATGCCGGTAAGGCCCTTTCATGGATAGGTCGTATAAACGTTATTAAAATGGTCCTACTTCCTAAGATCACATACTTGTTCCAGATGATCCCGCTTCCCCTGCCTCTATACTACCTAAGAAAGTTAAATAAAATAATAATGAGCTTCATATGGAAAAACAAAAAACCAAGAGTCTCCTTTAGAATTCTAAAACAAAAATAAATAAATGGTGGTCTAGCAGTACCAGACATCCAGATGTATTATAAGGCCAAAGTTCTGTCTAGAATGGTTGAATGGGCAAAAAGAGAGAATGAAAAGAGGTGGGTAAAAATAGAGGGAAACCTCAGTAAAGTTTCACTTGGCAGAATACTTGATTTGATTGTAGCCGTATTAGTGGCAGAATGATATGGAACCCTCCACACACTAGAAAGTTAGATAAAAGCACACATGTAATAACACGCAATGTTTTTAAAATCTGGGACGGGGTACACAAGAAAGTTAACGGAGAATATAATTCACCTTTATTATCACTAACAGAGAGTAATTTTTTCTCACCAGGGTTAAGGGATATGGGTGGAAAAGAAGTATTTTGGGGTAAGACACAACTAAGACACATCATCAAAGAGGGCAAAATTATGACACTACAAGAATTAAGATTTGGGAGAGAGGCACGGGGGATAGATGAGTGGCGGTACCTCCAGCTGTGTCACTTCGTGAGTAAATTATCGGTGGTGGGGATCTATAAAAAATGTAACACTGTTAATCAGGACACGTGCGACCTCTCGAGTGGTCAATGTAATTTCATTAGACTAGATGCACGCCTGGTTTTTAATATATTCTTCTATTTGATATGGCAAAGAGTCACGATGATGAGACAAAGGCGAGAGGGAGCGGAACTTAAACGAACTACAAAGTTGATTTATGCCTCTCAAAACGGTCGACTGATGTTTCCACCATAATGTCGCAGTCCCGATAAAAATCGCAGATCGCCGCCATTACTAATAAAAAAATTAAAAATAAAAATGCCATAAAACTATCCTCTATTTTGTACACGCTATAACATTTGTGCAAACCAATCAATATACATTTATTGCGATTTTTTTTACCAAAAATATGTAGAAGAATACATATCGGCCTAAACTGAGGAAAAAAATTGTTTTGTTATATAGTTTGGGGGATATTTATTATAGCAAAAATTTAAAAACAATGTGTTTTTTTCAAAATTGTCGCTCTTTTTTTTTTTTTTGCGCTATAAACAAAAAAAGCAGAGGTGATCAAATACCGCCAAAAGAAAGCTCTATTTGTGGGGGAAAAAGGACCTAAATTTGTTTGGTCGCACGACCGCGCAATTGTCAGTTAAAGCGACGCAGAGCCGAATCGCAAAAAGTGCTCTGGTCAGGGAGGGGGTAAAATCTTCCTGGGCTGAAGCTGTTAAACAATGCTTTATCAATTCCATATAATTACGGACTTAAAGTGGTTCTAAAGGCTTAAGGTTTTTTATGTTAATGCATTCTCTGCATTAAGGTTAAAAAAAATGTGTGCCCCCATAGCAAGGAGCTTCCAATGGGGGCACTCGCCAAAGAGGAGGAGCCAAAATCATTGAATAATACAAAATTACTGCGCTTCCCTCTAACACAAAGCTGCAGTTCTGATTCTTAGGTGTAGAATAAAATAGACAAAATGTATAAAAGAACCGCGCTAAACAAAGATAATAATTAAATAATTGAAAATCATAAAGTGATCAAAATACTAAACTCAAATAGCAACACGATGTGAAAAATCAAAAAAATGTGCTACGAGCCACATAGGTATAATATATCATTGTGGCAATTAAAAACATAATTAGAATAAGGAAACCAAAAAACACACAGTCCATAAAACAAGGTGACTTCTGTTATCAACAGTCCTTATTATATTAGATTCCACCCATAGTGATTGAAGACTTTAAAGACATCTTGTGAGAAAATCCACCACCTATGAAGGTATATGATTACCAGAAATCGGTTGTAATGAAGCCTTATGCCAGAAATCCGCTCAATAGGGACATCACCATCTGTCTCAGCATGGAGGAATGATCACCCGGGATACATCGGAAATGATTGGCTCAATTATGGAGACCCAAGGAGATAAGAAATATATCCACCATAGTGTAAATCCGTTTGACCAGTTTATTTATAGTTAAAGTAACACACTTACCAAAAGGAACAATTAAAATCGCATGTATAAAATCAGCCGGCCGGCCTGCATACACCCGTTCGTTATGGAGTGGAACGATGACGTCAGCGCGTCTGCCTTCCGACGTACGTTTCGTCCTATTGGACGTTGTCATAGGTTCCTATGACAACGTCCAATAGGACGAAACGTACGTCGGAAGGCAGACGCGCTGACGTCATCGTTCCACTCCATAACGAACGGGTGTATGCAGGCCGGCCGGCTGATTTTATACATGCGATTTTAATTGTTCCTTTTGGTAAGTGTGTTACTTTAACTATAAATAAACTGGTCAAACGGATTTACACTATGGTGGATATATTTCTTATCTCCTTGGGTCTCCATAATTGAGCCAATCATTTCCGATGTATCCCGGGTGATCATTCCTCCATGCTGAGACAGATGGTGATGTCCCTATTGAGCGGATTTCTGGCATAAGGCTTCATTACAACCGATTTCTGGTAATCATATACCTTCATAGGTGGTGGATTTTCTCACAAGATGTCTTTAAAGTCTTCAATCACTATGGGTGGAATCTAATATAATAAGGACTGTTGATAACAGAAGTCACCTTGTTTTATGGACTGTGTGTTTTTTGGTTTCCTTATTCTAATTATGTTTTTAATTGCCACAATGATATATTATACCTATGTGGCTCGTAGCACATTTTTTTGATTTTTCACATCGTGTTGCTATTTGAGTTTAGTATTTTGATCACTTTATGATTTTCAATTATTATCTTTGTTTAGCGCGGTTCTTTTATACATTTTGCCAAAATCATTGCACAGAGCTGGTAAGACGCGTATGTTATTTATTTATTTTTTAACCACCTCCCACCCGGCCACTGCACATAAACAGCCGGGTGGTCCTTTCCTCGTTCTGAGTGGACGTCCCACTTTGGTTTATTTTTACCAAAGAAATGTAGCTGCATCATTTTTGGTCAAAATCTATGAAGCGAAATTACTTATTTGCAAAATTTTATAACAGAAACTATGAAAAATGCATTTTTTTAAACATTTTGGTCTTTTTTTTTTTTAATTTGTAGCGTAAAAAATAAAAATCCCAGCTGTAATTAAATACCACCAAAAAAAAGCTCTATTTGTGTGAAAAAAAAATGATAAAAATGTAATTTGGGTACAATTCTTAGTCAAAGTGTGACAGCGCTGAAAGCTGAAAATTGATCTGGGAAGGAGGGGGGGTGAAAGTGCCCAGTATTGAAGTGGTTAACCGCTTGCTGACCAGGCTCCGTCATTTTACTGCGGCAGATCAGCACGATCCCGCGAACCGTCGTAGCTATACGTCTGCTCGCGGGATAGCAGGCGCGTGTAAGCCGCCAGAGCTGCCCTCTGCACGGCGGGGGTGCTGATGCTCGTGGCCGACGGTCGCGATGACCGCTGGCCACGAGCGATTGCGAGCACGAGAGACAGAATAGGGACGAGTGTGTGTAAACACACACTTCCCTGTTCTGTTCTGAGTGGAGTGACAGATCGTGTGTTCCTATTAGCTAGGAACCACGATCCGTCACTTCCTCTAGTCAGTCCCCTCCCCCTTCAGTTAGAAACAGACACTAGGGAACACAGTTATCCCCTTGATCGCCCTCTAGTGTTAACCCCTTTCCTGCCAGTGACATTTTTACAGTAATCAGTGCATTCTTATAGCACCGATTGCTGTATAAATGCCAATGGCCCCAAAAATGTGTCAAAAATGTCTGATGCATCTGCCATAATGTTGCAGTCCCGAAAGAAGTCGCACATCGCCGCCATTACTAGTAAAAAATAAATAAATAAATAATAAAAATGCTATTAATCTATCACCTATTTTGTAGACGCTATAACTTTTGCACAAACCAATCAATATACGCTTATTGCAATTTTTTTTTACCAAAAATATGTAGAAGAATACATATTGGCCTAAACTGAGAAAAAATTCGCTTTTTTAAAATAAAAAAAAAGAGGATATTTATTATAGCAAAAAATACAAAATTATGTGTTTTTTCAAAATTGACGCTTTTTTTTTGTTTATAGCGCAAAAAATAAAAACTGCAGAGGCGATCAAATACCACCAAAAGAAAGCTCTATTTGTGGGGAAAAAAGGACGTCAATTTTGTTATGGTGCAGTGTCGCACGACTGCGCAATTGTCAGTTAAAGGGACGCAGTGCCGAATCGCAAAAAATGGCCTGGTCATTCAGCAGCCAAATCTTCTGGGGCTGAAGTGGTTAAAGAAGGTTTAGAATCACTTTATTTGTATACTATTAGAAGAAAACTTTATGTGAGTACATACAAATTTATAGGTGTGATAGGAAAATTTAATTTAATCAATAAGGAAAATCAATCAATATTTTACCTTTGCCTGTCTTAACTTCTCTTCAACATCTTGAAGACCTGGTGAAACATGACTCAGGGGTCCAAGTTTTATTTCTATGTTTCGAAGCATTGATAGGAAACAAACAAGGTTTTCTTCATGTTCAAGACAGGCTTGTTTCCTCCGTGCATCCTGAAAAGTCTAAACAAGTTTTACAGACAGCCATTATTCTGTGTTCCAGATGTAAACATGGTGAACATAACAGACTGGGAAAAATTAACTGATGTACAGATAATTAAAAATAGCATTATAAAACTGTACAAACTGTCATTCCTAAGGTAGAACTCTAGGCAAACAATCAAATAAGAAAGTCCGTGAGTATTTGTAACTGTGATTTCTGTGTGACTTTTTTTTTTTCTACTTTATGGTCAGGCAGGCGGCACAAAGTGCCTGAAATTCATCTTTGTGGCTCATGGCTTTAAAATAGGCTGTATCTTTCCTATAACAGAGCGGATCTTGATGCACAGTTGGCCAAGTGGCATAAATGACCGAAATTCATGGCTACAACCATTATCCTAAAGTGAGGGATAACTTAATTATTTTCAGGGTTTGTGGTGGAATGAGACAGGTAAATAAATACCTTCTGTTCTGAGAAGGCTCTGCTATGTTCCACAATGGTTCATCTGAGGACCTTTTGGTTTCTTTTGGCTAACCTCACCATAAACTGTTAGGTTACACATCTTTATGCTTTAGATATTTGACTTCCTATGTCACCGCTTTTCCTCCAGGCTCTTTACTGGACAGTAAATCAGGACTGTCATACCTGTCACACCTGCCACATGATGTGCAGACTAGAAAGCAATAATATTAATCTAAGAAGTAGAAAAAGTGATCCTACTGGCTAGCAGAGGTGAGTCTGTATAATTTTTTCCTAGAGTTCAACCTTAGCCATAAACTATTACTATTTCTGTACAATTTTTTTGATTTCCTTTCCCCATGACAATAGTAATTTGGTACTGGGGGATTGGTCTTTCACTGCAATCTAATACATACAGAAATAAGGGAGGTTAATAGGGATGTCTTACAGAAAGGAATCCAAAATCTATTTAGCCCAACTGATATCAACTTGCCTTTTGTTTACTAAGCAAATAATTTCACAACCTAAAGGCTGGTACACACGGGCCGAATATTGTCCGTTTCAACAGAAACTATCCGGCATTCAGCCAGTTTATATAGCCGCCTGTCCAGCTTCTGTCGAAGGGGCATGCTGGAAATACAGCAGCATGCCGGTATCCAATGGCTGCCAGCACTGATCAGTGTGTCTTGGCGAGGGGGCAGTCCCCCCGTCAGAACACAATCGTACTAAAATTGCCTGTGTTAGGACAGTGATTTGTCAGGTTTTTTTGGGACATTGCTTCTATAGTACAGGTACACCCTCTTCAACTCTATGGGAAGTTAGTGTACAGACATTGGCAACCTAGACTAGACTAGCACTAGATTTTACCAGACTCCAGAAGCTGTCACTGTCAGAGAAGGTAAGGCTGGCAACAATGTACAATTTTCTTGTGCAATTCATTAGATTTACCAATACCATTTAATTTTGTGTGTAATCAGGCAGGCCCTTGCACTACATTGTTGAAGGTTAATCTAAAGGAAACTGAAAAAAATTGTATAAGAAAATTGTATAATGTATAGCCAGCCTAAAGCTGACCATAGATGGAGTGACTTTCTTTCCCGCAACTGAAAATCGCTTGACTCCTCCATCAACGCAGTAAGTGTTGTTGGGGGAATTCCTCCTGCGGAGCCACAGTAATTATTGCTGGCGGCTATAACAGCAGATAGCAATAATCATAGGTAAAATCCAGGAGGTAGGTTGTATCAAAGTTGATCGATCAACTTGGGTACCTTCAGCCTGCCCATACATTGTTCAAATCTTGGCTGGTTGCTGCTGAACTGGCCAAGATTCATAGACGGCTTAAGTAAGCTCCTGCAAGAGGTTAATCGGATGCCTTAGCTTGGTGTAGTCTTTTTTTTTTTATTATTATTATTTGGGCTTTTTTAACATAATGGATAAACTAGTCCTTTAAAATTTGAAACCTGCCCTTATTTTTGCTTCCCCAACACAGTATTATATATAAAAGAAAAAAAAAAAGTCATTCAGCAAATTACTATTTGTAAAACTTTGCACGCCTGCTTGAATGGATTAATTTATCCATAGCACCTACATTTACTAAAATCCCATCATACACTATAAAAAGAGTGCTTACCTTGGGTGTTTCCTCTGTCAATGGTGTGGCCGATTCTTGTATTTCACAACTGCCGTGTTCTTTTATTGATGAGGTAATATGTTCTAATGCAGGTATGGGATGATCTTGCCATATATTTGATCTCTCCCCATTTTGTCTGGTTTCTTTTACTGAAGATTGGTCAATGTTCTGTATTCTACTGTTCCCTTTAGACTCTTGCTGCTGACCAACATTGTGTGTAGACGTTTTCCTTGAGTCTTGTACAGGCTGACTGGAAGTCATCACCATTTTTTGCTGTAAAACTGCAGTTGCATTTTTGTTAGCATGATCAGAAACACTAACGGGTGACCGTGAGCCAATTTTGCTGAAGGCATCCTTTTTATTTTTTGAAGTTGTTTGATCTTGTATGTCCACATCTTGGTCTATGAATGCAACCTGTTGACTAAAAGAGAATTTTTTGGGTGATTCTGCAAAATATCTGGGCTCTACTGGGATCCCATCTAAAATGCCCTTTTCTTGTCCAGTAATTAAGTTGTTTTCTTGAGAAGGAATTTCAACATCTGTCAAAATCTTTTTAATAACTTGCTTTTCTGAAACAAATTCAATGCCATCTACGTTTTTCTCTTCTTTTTCTTTGGCTGAATTGATAGGGACTTCATCAATGGGAGGATTCTGGGTCTGAACTTGCCAGCTTTGTTCATGAATCTTTATGAAATCTTGGACTCTGTTCCCATGAAAATCAGTTACCACTTCCTCAGAGTGTATGTTGCCATCTGATTTCAAAGTCAGTGAGCTATAATTTGTACTTTCAATTGCACTCCGGTCTGCTTCTGCTTCTAGAATATCATGAATTTTCTGGGCATCTGCCTTATCCAAACATTCCTTACCCAGCAAAGTTTTATTTAATGTCATAGCATCATTGGTTATTGATTCAGCCTTTTGCTCTATTTCACCAACTGCCTTCTGAATAAATGGTGTAGATCTCTCTTCACTGACTTTAGAGGAGCCATTTATGTACTCATCCTGCACATTCATCTCGATAATGCTTGTGTTATTTATTCCAAATGTATGGGAACTAATGCCACCTATTGATGGTTCCTTCCTAAAATCCATCTGTGGTTTTAAAGAGGACGTGTTAACATCAAAATTTTGAACATCCTTTGGTATGCTTGACTTCTGGGTTTTAAGTTCTGCTTCTTTTCTGGATGGCACATTCACGTATTCTAAATCTGTTAAGTGACCTTTGGATTGAGCCTCTTGACTCTGATCAACAAGTGGAATTGTTGTATCATCAGTACGCTCTTTAGCACTGCGATCTGGACTTTCAACTTGCAGGTCACAAATGTTTTTCACTTGTGCATGCTGTTTTGCTGGAAATGCAGAAGATGACAAGTTAAATTCACCATCCTTAGGTGCACATGTGGATTGGAATTCATGTTTTGCTAGTAAACTAAGCTCTACATATTTTTGTCCAGTCTGAACATCAATTTTACATTTCTTCAACAAGTCTATGTATGGTAAAACATTGCTCTCCGGTCTAGAGCCTAGTTGAATTGTGTAATTAGCACCTTGGCTTCCTTCAGTGCTCCCTCTTGATGGTTGTAAGTTCCCTGCCTGATACAGACATTCAAACTCTGAGAGCTCCTCAAATAAATCTTGATCAATCAGTCCAAGTTTAAGAGAATCAATCACAGAAAACCTCATCCCTGATAAATGATGAATGACTCCTCCCTCTTGTATTTGTTTGTTTAACAAACGTATAGCATCAGGCTTGCTGATAAGACGTTGATGGATTGCCTCTATAACAGACAAGGGCTTCCTAGATTTTGTATCTGTGATCCCTGTAGTTTCTATCTGCAGGCCCAGGAGTTTTTCTTTGGTAGTTTTGTCTGTACTTTTTCCTTTATAAACTTTCTCTAACTTAATAAGTTCATCTTTGTCAGAAGAATTTATCAAGTTTGAACTGGATGCTAGTGTGACAGATATTCTCTTGCCCCTCTTCACATCACATATACCACCAGTGATGACCTGAACTTCTAAAATCTTTTTGGCTATGTGTTTATTAATGAGGCCAGATTTCAGTGACTCTTGCACAGAATAAACTTTATTCTTTTTAATATCCACAATGCCACTTACTGACTTGTCAGAGGTGAAAACTTTTTGTAGAAGATTTTCATCCATTAGGCCTTCATCTATCACTTCCTGAATTGTTAAAGCTTCATATGTTTGAGAGTCAAAGAACCCCGAAAACAGCCGTATTCTTTCCATAAGCTTTAAAGCAGTGTGGCTAGAGATGACACCCAATGCCACAGCATCATTAAGGAGAAGTTTACATCCTGAATTTGTATCAACAATTCCTCCATTTATTAGCTGGTCAGACAAAATAGATAAAGTATGCTCCTCTTCCATGTCAGAGGGATAATCATCAGCAGCAACTTTTGCAAAAGCTAATGAACCATCCATTTCACTGAATGCTAATGCAGTTTCAAGTGGGTATGTAGTCACTGAAGGTGCAACATTTGAATCTAAAACGGATGAGGCCTCTGGGACAGATTTTTCTGTACTACTAAATGTAATGTCCATTGGGAAATCAGTATCTTCTGGTACACTGTCAGACAATGATGCAGTCAGTGTTTGGTCAACAGCTGAAGCCTTTCCAACAGAAGACATGTCTGCCATTGATGGAATAGTAATAATCCTGCTATTGGAAAGTACAGAAAGCGCAGGTTTAGCTATATCATCTTCTTTAAGGGTTCCCAAATATGTTGTTATCTGAGTATTTTCATTATTATAATTAGTGACATTCTGTAAAATTGCTTGTTCATCTTGAGTATGGAGTACATTTTGAAACACAGAAGTTGTTTCATCACATGCTTTAAGATGACCTGGACTTGAAGACATATTGTCCTCTCCTGGCAGACATAAATTTGTCTTTTGCTCATTCACGCTGTCTGAGTTTAAGTCTGCAATCGCATCCAGAAGTCCAGGGTTTCTTGCCTGCTCTTGATCTTGACACTTTTTCTTGGCAATGTCTTCCACATCAAAACTTTCTTCACTGGAAATGTTTCTATCCTCCCGCAGGAATAACTTAGCTGCTTGGTTTTCTCTGCTGTCAATAAGCAGCATTCTTTGTCCATTATGAATGTTTATGTAACTGAAGTGCTTCAAATTAAACATCAGTCTTCCTTCGTCCTCTGATTGTGAATGTGTATGCATTTTCCAAGCAATGCTATCAACAGGATATAAACTGTTAGTACCAGATACCGGTGCTGGCTGGGCTCCAGACTCTCTGATGTTTTCTACTGCCAGACTGTGAGCTATATCAGGAATAGTGATGGATCTTAACATTTTGACATTGCTTTCACTCAAAATACCACACTTTATAGCTCTGTCCCAAGACATGACTTCTCTGTTTTCTGATATGTAAGGACATTGAATTCTGTGTCTGTTGACAAGAATTTTCATAGCCAGGTCACTAGAAACAATGCCATCCTGAAGGGCATCTGATACTGAAAGGATTTCACCTGTTTCTGGCCAAAGAAAGCCTCTAAAGGAAGACAATGACTCAATTATAAGAAGTGCTAGCTTTGGCGTAACAAGGTTGAGTTTTACTGCCTCATCCAATGAAAATCTTTTACCAGTTATGACATCTATAATACCCCCATCTTGAAGCTGTCTTCTTAGCAGATCACAAGCCAAGTCTTTGTCCACCAGATGCTGCCTCAATGCTTCATCCACACCAAGTCTATGACCAGTTTTGACATCCACAATTCCACCAGTAAACAACTGGGCCTCCAGCAGCCTCACAGCTACTTGCCTATCAATGAGTCCTTCTAGCACTGCCTTGAAGATGCTAACTTTTTTGCCCGATTTCAAACACACAGCACCACCTGCTAACTGCTTAACTGGAAGAAGTCTTTGCCCAGTGGACTCATAAATAATGCACCTCTCCATGATTTCAGCCAGACTTACTCGCTGTGCTGTATTTGGGTCAATTAAATTTTTTTGTGAAGTCTCCAACTTTTCCTTCAGACCACTAACAAGCAACACATTTTTAGTGGACTTGTCTAAATCATCCAGTTCACCAGTGGAAGGTAATCTAAACACACCACATGCCAAGTAAACATGCAGTATTTTTAGTGCAACATTTTCACATATTTTCCCTTCTTTTGTAGCTGTAATGAGAGGCAGAATTCTTTCTTTTCCAGTTTTATATGTTTCTAACAATGCATTAGCTCTGCTCAAATCCTGAAGACAGTGGAATAATCGAAGATCAATTAAATTTCTGTCAAGCGCTTCTTCCAATTTCAGTCTTTCATCAGTCTCAGACATAACCGAGCCAGTGAGGACAAGCTGAACTTCCAGAAGTATGAGGCCAGTATCTTGGTCAATGATACCTTTCTGCATAGCGCAGAAAATTGAAAACATTTCCATAGAACCCAGGTCTATAACTCCAGCAATGGCAAGGCACTCCTAGAAGAAGAGAAAAACTTTGTTAAGGCCTGCACTCATTGGCAACAACAAGAAGAGACATAGTAGCAGACAAAAGGAAAATTCTGATTTCAAGACGAACCAACTATATAAGTAAATCTACCACCATAAAAGGTACAAGAAAGAAGCCATGCATTTCAAAGCCTACACATAGAACAGGATAGAAATTGTAGCAAGCACCAGCTATGTGCCAAGCTGCAGCAAACAGTAATCAGCACTTTATTTAGAACACAATTGGGTGAAGAAGAAAACACGCACACAAAAAAAAAAAATAATAATAATAATTGCATAAATCTTAGTAATTAAGTTACAAAACAAAACCCCACCACCAGATGCTTAACATAGGTAAAATACATTGTTTGATCAGTCACAATCCATGCAACTTATAGATAAAGAATATTTCTTGTGAAAATTTGATCAAGAGGGCACTATAGCACAAATCTTTAGCAGCTTGCTAGGTCTGGCAGTTGACTAGCTGAATTTAATACCTTACAAATTGTGCCTACATGCATTGCATCAGAAATCACAGAAAAAAAAGGGAAGCCAGATAATATGTAACATAAAGAAAAGAGATAAACATAAAAGGTGTTTACTTACCAGAGGTGAGGGGAGTGCCATGGAAACGCAAGACACAAGAGAACCTTACGCGGAGATGTGTAACACACAGGAAAAGCTTTGGTGTTAGCGTCCAGCATGCCAGCATTGTTTGCAAAATATAATCCCCACATATGGGGATCTTCCACTTCTCTTTTTTGTTTTGAGACACAGGGGATCATATGTACCCCCCTGGTTGGTTAGTTTAACTGATAAGCGGGGATGCTAGTTAATTATTTTTAAGACATAAATAGGACACATCGTGCTCAGTACAAAAAAAAAAAATGTTTACATTGTTAATTGTGCTGCAACGTACAAGAATTGTTAAAAGCAAACAAGAAATTGGTTAAGAGTACAATAAACATTCTTAGAAGTCCATGTCAGACCTACGGCCGATTTGGACATTCACATGCATACATAAAGACAGCTAAAACAATGTGAAGACAAACAGTTAAGATGTGTGATTGACACAATGTCCACAGAAAAGGCACAACAAAATAACATCTGACTTGATCTACTTAACTACTTAGAAGATAAAACAATGTGAAAAGTGAGAGGTGCACAAATCTGAATCAGACTACAGAACAGCTCCCAATATTGCATGTGGCAAATTTAGGATATTTTAGTTCGAGTATTAAGATGTCAATTGCTTAAAAAAAAAATCAAATAAAACTAAAATCCTTTGGGACATGACCAAATTATCAAGGATTATTTAATTAAATTCTCATGCAAAAACTATGGAAATTATTTAATGGACAGTCAGAATCTCAGAGATTCTGCACTAGTTCTATATGGTAACTCAGAACCAAAACAGAAGTGGTTCCTACAAAAAGTAAATTAATTAAATAGAACCTCTCACTTCTCCTTGTGCATATACGAACAAACAAATGACAGTCCAGCTGTGTTAAGCAACTGGTAATTCACATCTAAATGTCATCTATGTGATATAATGGGATAGATATAAACATTCATACTGCTGTATATGGATGAAATGTGGTAAGAAGAATACCTTTTGCTCAGCTTCCCGAGCAAGCTCAGTATGAAGCTCCTGTATCTGGTTACCAGACTCTTCACAAAGTTGGTTGTATGTTGCCTTTAATTCCTGGATCTGAGTAGACATCTGTGCCATCTCCTCAGGTGACAACCTGTTGACAGGAAACATGTAAACTGAAATTGAACAGTTCTGTGTACATGACAACGCGGAACCATACAGAGCACCCCAGTACTTACTTATCCCCATTCTTGGCCAGGAATATCTGCATGGATTTCACAGCTTCTGAAATATTCTCCTTTTTTGAGAGCAGTTCTTCACTTAGCACCTAAGAGAAAGATTTTAAGGACATTGAAATTGACTCAAAATTAAAATCTGTTAGGTTTTCCATGTCCAAAAGATAAATTTAAAACAAAGCTACACTTACAAGGGCCCTATCTGACCATGAATATTTATCATTTTCATGAATTCTGTATTATCAACAAAACCACAGTGTTTAGATATACTAACTCAATGATTCTGTGTTGAATAGCATGAGTATCCTAGTAAACTATGTTTGTAAGGTTTACAACACATAAATTGAGAAGCCTCCAAACAAAGGTATCTGCTTGAATAGATCAAATCTTAAAATGTATTTTTTAAAAGCACCTCATAGATGATTTGAATTTCTTTCCTTCCACATTGGGTGGTAGGAAGGAAAATCGCTCAATTTCCCCATTAACACAGTCAGTGTTGATAGGGGAATGCCTCCAGCAGCGATGGGGTGTGTGTGTGGTTGCAGGAAGCCTCCCTGGCCGGCTAATGTGCATCCTGCTATGACTAATCTTTGTCCAAGCACCTGCGTGATCTGTATATGCCTACATGAGTTACAACGGGAGTGTTTAGCCCCCCGAAATGTGTTGGCATTTGTTGCAGAATAAAATAGTTTTTTGACTGTACAAACTAGTATGGTGCTCCCATCTTTTCATTTTTTTTTTGTTTGGTAAACTTCTTTATTAAACTAGAAGACAACTAATAAAAAGATCAATAGGTTTCTTGACATTCCCCCCAGTACGCAAAAAAAAAAAATAAGGAAGTAGGAAAAAAAAAAAAATACTATACAGATGTATCTTAAGCCCAGTTATGTTTTTATTTAGTTCATTCTAGTGAAGTGGGAAAGGGTTAAAACCTCTGTCAGATTTTGAGTCTGTGTGCCTGTCCTGATGATCACTGTCTTACTCAAAGTGAGGGAAGACTCAAAATTTTGAGTTGAAACTAGAATAGGTATGAAGGGGAAAATCCCATTGGAAAAATGTATTCCAGTGGCAACAGATTAAAAGAGGACTTCCTTTCCTTTAGAGGTAGTGTATTACCTCTCACTATCTCAAGAGAGGATAACAATCTAACCTATTTAAACTAAACTATTCAAACTTTAGCTATACCTTATTAACTTATTAATTGGTCTAAGAAATGACGCAGTATGGTATGTACCTGTTTTTCTGCTATGGATTTCTTTAGATCAGCACTGTCCACACCTCTTGCACTTGATACAACCTGAGCAATTCCTGCTACCCAGCCAGCAAGCTGTTTCAAACCTTCAACCTGCTTCTCCTTTTCTTCCTCAATAACTTTCTGAAAATACAAAAAAAAAAAAAAACAAATCTAGTGAAAATTGTTAACCTAAAAATGACAGCTGAACTAACCTTAAAGTGGTAGTAAAGTCAGTAATTAAAAAAAACTGCTGACAGGCAGGCTTTTTATAACATAAGGGACCCTAGAGGTCTCTTCTGTCATAAACGTCCCCCCTGCCTGTCAACAGGTAATGTCACCTGAGCCGCAGCACAGCTCAGACCACATTTACAGCCCACTCTGTGTGCCGCGGCGATGGGACTTTTGCGCACATGCACAGGAGTGACGTCACTCTGGCCCAGCGAATCAAGCAGTCAAAAATACAAAACCTATAAGGAAGACCGGGTGAAGAAGGAAGCGCTGGGGACTGGGGAGAGCCCTGCCAGCGCATCACTGGAGGGCTCTATTTGTAGGCAAGTCTGTTATAATGTACTAGCACACAGTGCATACTAGTACATTATGACCTAAAATTACTTGCAGGGGGAACATTTTTTATTTTGCTCTCAAGACTTTACTACCACTTTAACAGGTAATTAAAGTGATTGTAAACGATAACCCTGTAAAACAAGTAAAACAACCCATTCAGTTTAAATTAGAAAAGAAAGGCAAAACAATAGTGTAAAGATTAAAAAAAAAAAAAAAAAAACATTATAAATACCCTCTCTCTCCCCCCCTTTTTTTTTACAAATTTTTATTTAAGAAAGGAAGGCAGTTTGCAAGTTAAGTAGGAAAACATACACATAAAAATGCAAGTACAAAATGGATCCATCAGTATCCAATTAACAACACAGTAATCTAGGCCTGAGAAATGTTCCCCCTTTTTTTTTTAATATCTTTTCTCAGCAGCAAAGATGCGTTGGATTCCTGTAAAGACAAGTCTAATCATTGGAGGAGAGCAGGCTGAGTTCCCAGCATAGCTAGAGAACTGACCACGGTGTCCTCTCCTACTTAGTGTGGTCAGTTGTTAATAGGAAAGTAGAGGGACTGGCAGAAACACCAGGGATTTTACACAAAGAAAGCAATACAAAGAGAACAGAATACTTTTTCATACAAAGTACATGGTACAGTAGGCACATATCAGGAATATGAAATGTTGGGGTAACAAACACTTTAAATATAAAGAAATGTTAGTCTACAGGGCTTTACCTCTTCGCCCTCCAATCTCCGTAAAGAGTCACTGATGTATTTCACATGCTGAGTAGTCAAAGTCACCAGAGCAGTGTAGCGGGTACGCAGATCCATGAACTGGGAAATAAATTAGGTCAATGTGGATTCATTCAGAGAACCAGAAAAACATACATAAAACATAGTAGCAGCTGCTTCTGCTTACTTCTTGAGTTATTATGTCCGAAGATGACAACATCCGTCTTCGTTTCATTGGAGACTTCTGTTGCGATTCTACAAAAGCCTTATATGTCATCAGCTGCAGTTCATAGTCCTGTGTCAGAAAACATTTGTTTTTAGATAGATCTAGAAATGGTTAATTACATCTTGCATATCATCTACGTTGATCACGCAGAACTTAAACAACATTCATACAGACTTGAGCAGTGAGTTAAGTTTTATGTCACTAACCTTTACAGAAATGGAATATTGCTGTGAAAAAGTCTGACATTCATCCAGACGTGACCGATTCTGCTCTATTTCAGCAACTAGAGCCTTAGAAGGGAAAATAAAAGTATATGATAAAGTATTGACACAGTGATCTAATAGAAGTGACTAAACTAATGGAGATTTGATTTATAAGGGTGTAGAACACTTTCATTCTATTGTGATAATATGGGGGAGATTTACTAAAGCCGTTTCACACAGAAACTGGTGCAGCTGTTCATATTAACTAATCAGCTTCTAAGTTTAGCCCCCGTTCACAACGGAGCGACTTGTCAAATCGTATGACAAGTCGCTCCCCATTGTCGGCAATGGCACTTTTCAAATCGGTGCATCGCCGACTTTGCGGTGCTGCATCGAATTGAAAAAGTAGTTCCTGCACTACTTTTGTCAATTTTGTGTATGAAGCCACACAGTTGTCTTTCAAGTCGCACCTGGAGTCGCACTGACATTCAGCTTTGAAGTTCAAAGCCACATTCAATGTGAACGAGGGCTTATTATTAACACCTAATTGAACAAGCTGAAGTTAGAAGCTGATTGTCTACTATGCACAGCTGCAACAGATTCTGTGTGCACCAGTTTTTGTAAATCCCCCCCTATGCCTCCAGCCTGAAAGGTGCCAGTTCCTGGAAAAATAGAAGCAAATCTTGTTTTGATATTCAACTGTGTGTAACATACTGAAGTATAAGCTAAAGTATAAACTTATACTGGCAAACACTTTTTTGAATCTAATCAGCAGAAAGTAATTCTGCTGGAAATAAGTACAGGCAGTCCCCAGGTTATAAAAAAAAAAACTTAGGTTCTGTAGGTTTGTTCTTAAGTTGAATTTGTATGCAAGTTGGAACAGGTACACCTTTTAAGTGCAACTCCAGCCAAAAAATTATTTTTAAGTTTTGGATAGCATAGTTTAGGTTTAACTAGCCATGCAGCGATGTGGGATTGCTGACAGGTCTGCCGGACAGTAGGTGGCAGCATGCCGTGAGCAGCAAGATGGCCGCCAGTGGTTTCTGGGACCAGCGTGGCATTATGCTACCTCTGTTCTTAAAGTTGATGAAAAACCGATTCATGAAATTTGAGCTGGGCACATATATCTGCAGTGTTTTCTTATCTTGCCCCAAAGCACCAAGTCCCCTGACTTTCTCCTGCTCCGTTCTTCTGTTATCAGCATGGTAACTTCTGACAAGTTCTCTGACACGTGATAAAACAGGCCTGAAATTTGCATCAGGGTGGGTGCTATAAATAGATTAGCAAAAATCTGCTTTACTCTACAGGACAGCTCTGAAAGTCTCTGCCTATCTGGAGGGGCGTGTGTGCTTTACCTCCAATCAGCTGTTTCCCAGTGTAATAAAAGGCTTCTCTCACAGTGCAGAATGAGGAAGAGAAAATTCTAACACTAGCTGCACATTCTAAACCGTATATAAAGCGGAAAACAGCAGATATACATGCAAAACTTATGTAGGAGGACTTTTTATATCTTTGTGAATCATCTGAGGCTGTTCACTTCATTGGGTATATGTGAGGGTTTACATACACTTTAAGAACAAGTTGTATGCAAGTCGAATGTTTGTAACTTGGGGACTGCCTGTATATGGCTTTTCATGTTCAAAACCACAACCAAATATGACATGTAATCATGGGCAACTTTAAAGTTGTCCCATAATTACTGACTTTTGGACTTGAGTCTTCCAATTTATCTCTATGGTGACGGCCTTTACAGAGGCCCTGCAAGTTGAAAGTGTGCTTGCTGGGTCTGGTGGAGCCCTTAGCCCCCCCCCACAAGGTCATGAGAGTGCTTTTGAGTATGTTGTAAGATTATGCTAGAAAACTTATAGTTTTGCACTGGAAATTGTCTAATCCCCCTTACCTGCAGAAGTGGAAATCTCTGGATAATTCAATGCTGTTCCTATGGCACTAGAGGTTGTCCAACTAAATTTGACAAAATCTGGAACCTAGATTTTACCATCCTCCCAAGGTCCTTTTAACGGTGTCCCAAGCCCACTTTTGCTAAAGCCTCAGAGCTTCCCATTTCTTAACCGCGTCTCTTTGAGTGACAGTGCCCCTCGCTTATTTACCTGATTTTCAGCTTCTATCACTGTGGAAACTTGAAGATCTGTTGTTATCCCCCTGTCCTATGATGCTGAATGCATTAATCTCTCCTAATCATGTCTTACCATAAGGCCTTTATGTGAGCGCCCCCATTGGTATTTCAAGCACCCTGCTTAGTCTGTAATTGCAGAGCTGTATCTATTTTATTGAATGTAATATTTGCATTGATATTTTTTTGGGGGGGTTGTTTTTCTCTCTGGTAGTGGTCTCCTCAACTGAATTTTGCTATAATTTAAATATTCAATAAAAAATAAAAATCCATTTAAAAAAAAAGTTTTAGATTTCTCCTGTGTTGTGTTAAAAGAGGTTTACCATTTGTTGATTGAGTTGCTCTGACAAGACTCTTCTGTCCTCTGACTGCCCTGGTTTCATCATTTCCTGCTGTGCTTTAGTTGCTTCTATCCACTGCACCAGGCTATCATGGTGCCTTCTGTAATTTTTCAGCACATCTTTGATTGCTGCAAGCTCCAATTGCCTGAAAAAAAAAAACAGTAAAATTACAAATCACAATTTAAATGTTTTAATTAAAACCTAAAGCAGAAATTTCATCTGCTTAGATTTTACCTTCTCTTGTTCTTCCATTCCCCTTTCATCAACATGTTAATGGAATATTTAAACAAAGACTTTACATTTTTATTACATACCTTGCTTCTCTATGCAATGCAAACAGATCATGGCTAGTTGGAAGAGAAGGCAAGGTGCTGTGTACAAAGCTTCATAATAACAGCAAAGCACCATACCCCAGTACACCTCAAACAGCCGTAAGCTCTGATGCAAGCAGTAGGCTTGCACTTGTGGGGAGTTATACAAATATCAAAATTACTTGATAGATGGGTGTCAGTCTAGAGGAGCCGGTAATCTTAGGAATTTCCATGCAGACTTTCCCTGGTAACACCCACATGTGATGCTGAGCCTCTATGAATAAACAACTAAAATTCATCGAAAGAGGTGGACCAGGGACAGTCAGGCTGGAAAAGAAAAAGGGCTAGATGATGTTGGAGCTCTTCCAGCCAGGAAATGAAGCAGGCTCTATTTGACTTGCTACAGTTCACAAGCATGCAGTAAAATCAGACAATGCCTTTTTAGTACAGGAGAAGAGCCTGTACAGCTGAGACTACAGGCAACGCTGTAATTAAGCGTCATAAAGGAAAAATAGACTAAGAAAAAAACCTTGTTTCCAACTGGTTGTGCACTCCGCTCCACCGTTCTCGAAGTTTGGAGGTCTTTTCCTGATACTGGTCTACATCTAGATTGCGGTCTTGTGTTTTCTGATTTAAACGATCTCTCACTTCTCTAGCTTTAGCAACATCATCTTCCAATGAAGAAATTATATTATCCTTCTCCACTGCCTCTCTCTTCCATTGCTGAAAAAAAAGGTGCAAACTAATATTAACACCAGTTCTACATTGCTTTTTAAACATAAATCTCACAGACCCCTTACCTGTAACAAGACTTCCTGACACTGAATTGCTGCTGGATCTGCTGGGATAGTATCTTCCTGACTCAAACGGGCCTCATATCCTTTCACCAGAGCTTCTGCTCCTTGCAGACTACGAATAACCACATCTACTGTCTTCAGCCTAACAAAATAAAAATATAATTAATATCAAGTAGCATGCAAGTCATTCCCATAAACATAGCTAGAAATGTAGACAATTCGGCAACTAAAAGGATTATATTTACTTTTGCCTTAAAAGACATTCTCTACACAGCTCCACAACATGGTTGTGGAGTAAAGCACACAATAACTTTGTCTGTTATTCTCTTTAAAAACAACCAGTAAAGACTAAAATAGGATTTTTGTATTCACCACAAAATTCTTTTCTTAGGGGTCTACTGAGGGGCACCAGAAGTCTTTAAGCTTCAGGTTATTCTGCCACCTATAAGAGGATTGGACACTGGCAAAAAAACAAACTGTAGACTAACCCAGGAAAACCTTCCACTACCAGCATGCCTCCGTTTGTAGCAAAGCAGTACCAAGAGCATACTCAAAAACACAGAGCTAGGACTGTGTCCCTGAATAAACTCCAGGAAAATGTTTTTACAGTGAGCATAAAAATCCTATTTTCTTTCTCATCCTTCGGGTTGTCCAAAAGGACAAGGGGTGGGCAACACAGCTAACAAACACTAACAGGCCCAAGAAAAAACATCAAGAATTGAGGACTGCTGCACAAACAGCCATCTGAGGGACCTTATGCCATAAGCTTGCATCTGAGGAGACTGCAACATCCACCTGAAAGGAATTTGAGAATATATGAACAGTTGTCCAGGAAGCCACTTTGCACATCTGCCCAGGACTGAATCTAATCTACCTCTACTGTTGCTTCAAGATTTCTTGTTATTCCGGATAAATGATATACGCCACCGCCATGGCATTGTCCGACTGAATCTGAATGAAATGACCTTTGCTTTTCCATTGCTGCAGAAACAGCCAAATTGCCTGCAACTCAAGAATATTCTGAGAAGACAAGAACGTTATCAGAAGACAAGACTGCAACAAAAGCTAAGTCTTCTGCACCAACAAAGTGCTCAAGGGAAGATGCTCCAAAATACAGGAAGGAAGGACTTTTCTGCCTCCAGGACTGCATTCCTGAGCCCACAGGCTAGAAGAACCTGGACCTCAGACAACATGTACCACAACAGAACATTGCATTATGCCCAACATGAAATTGGGCAAATGCAAATGGTTAAAAAAGAGGCTACAAACAGAACCTGGAGAATGCAGAGAGACAAAAAATGGCCTAGAGAGTTTAAATCTGAGACTGGAGTGTCTGAAGTTTCTCCTCTGAACACTCTGGCCTGAAATGTGTCCTGCACTAGATCCAGACACTCCAAATGATGAGCTGGATCCAACAAAGATTTCTGAAGGTTGCAGATCCATCTGAATTGCTGTTCCCTCAACAGGAGGTTGTCCAAGCATCCCACAACTGTTGGTGCAGATCCAAGGTGCAGATAATAGCCTAAAGTGGAGAGCCAAGAATTGGTAATGCAGGGGACCCAAAGCCAAGCATAAGAATCACTGATGCATTGACAAAATGGGGACATGTAAGTCTACTGATGTCCATGGGAGGCAGAAAGTCTCCATAGTGAAGGCATGATTGGGAAGTTTCCACGCATAAATTTTTGACTGGAATGAAGACATGAGTTTTGAAATTAAGAAAGGGGTAACCGACCCTTTGGGCATTGGAAAGGTGAACAGGTTAAAAAAATGCTTGATCGGGAACAAACAAAAGCTTTAAAAAGAAATCTGATAATCTATGTGGCGACACAGGAAGGTTGGAAGTGAGAAATGGAGAGCAAAACTTCAGTTTGAAGCTCTGGGAGACCATCTCCAACACCTAAAAGTCAGAGACAGAAGGCTTTCCAAGAATCTGCAAAGCATAACAAACGTCTGGAAAGTGGGGATGCACCTTCATGCAGGATTAAGAGTATGTGTGACACCTTGGACGGGGAGCCAAGTTTGGAAGGGGGGTCTTGACATGGGGTTAAGAGAGTAGAGAAATAAAGGGACCTTCCTCAACAGATGAGGGAGAAGAAGTCTGTTCTTTAAGCTTGAGTTTTTTCTTTATGCTTAAGTGATCTTGCCACCAGTAGCATCCCTAAAGAGGAGTTCCAGCCGTTTCTGATCCCTCCTGTATTGAATTGTATTGTAACTGTACTGTCTGCCCCCATGTTGTAAAGCGCTGTGCACACTGTTGGCGCTATAAAAATCCTGAATAAAATTAATAATTAAAAGTCAGCAGCTACAAAAAGTGTAGCTGCTGACTTTTAATAAACAGACACTTGCCTGTCCCATGATCTAGCGATGTGGCTGCCTGAAGCCTCGCTTCTCTCCCTCTTCTCCCTGCGGTGCAGGCATTGCAATTGTTGGCACCCGGCTGTGATAGCTTGCAGCTTCACATCCGGGTGCGCACTGCGCGAGTCGCGCTGCGCATCCTGAATGGCCGGGCAATCTTTTGGGACCTGTGACGTGCGCAGAAGATTGCAGGGAGAGAGGGGGGGAGCTTGAGCTGAGTACCTGTCAAAATAGGTACTCGCCCCCGCCACCCCCCCCAAAAAAAATGACATTCCAAATGCGGCATGTCAGGGGGTCAGAGGGTCAGGGTTCCTTAAAGCGGAAGTTCCACTTTTGGGTGGAACTCCGCTTTAATTATATTGTCAAGGACTTGTCTACAGAAACAGTCCTTCGAAGGACTTTATCCAGAGTGTCCTATGCATATGAAATTACATGGGACACAGGCAAGAAGACGGCAGGCTTCTAGCAAACCGCCGCAGCTGAAATTTAACACTACAGGCATCTGATCCACACATTTTATAAGAGTGACCATACACATTGCAATATAACAATACAATATTTGTACAACTATAGATTTACCAAAACCATTATGAAGATATATCTAATCTAGTCAATCAATTTGTATCCAATCAGGTAGGCCCTCGCACTACATAGGTGTTGATGGATCTAGGCGATTAAACAATCAGATTGTAACGTGTGTGTTAAGCGTGACCTCAGCAGAGGTCAGATCTTTTTTTTGATTATTTTGATCAGTCAGGTATTGTTTGCCAAAGTAAAGTCACAGACAGAATTAGGTAAAGGGCAGAGTCTCTATAGCAAGAACAGAACTCTAGAAAAGACTTCCAACCGCTTATTGGTTGGGTCCTTAAAGGCAGGTGTGTCCTCTACCAGAATAATAAGTGACTGATTAAGGCAAGACATTGCCAGATCCACAGTGGGAACAGATTACTTTCTGAACACAATCATCAATAAAATGAATACAAAGCTATGCATTTGGGTAGGGGTCAAACAACTTGACAGAATGATTTCAATCACCGTAGAGACATAATAGTTTTAAATGACTCAAGGTTGAAGACAGCACTGGTACAAGCAATAGGAAGATCCTGTAGTTTCAGGGCGGAGCACACTATATCAATAAGACCCCTTTCACACTGGGGCCGTGGCCGAGTTTGCGGTAAAGCACCCCTTTACTCCCATGTTTCTGCGCTTCCAAAGCACTTTTCAGGCGCATCAGAAACGCTGCCCATTCATTGCAATGGGCAGGGGCGTTTACAGCGCTCCCAACCCGCCACAAAGATGCTGCTTGCAGGACCTTTCCGAACGTCCCGCATGCACACCGCTCAGGTGTGAAAGCACCCATTGCAGAGAATGGGAGGCAGTTTCAGGCGCTATTTCTAGCGCTAAAACGCCTGAAAACTGCCTCAGTGTGAAAGGGGTCTAAGAGCTAAGAGTCTCCTTTAATTTGGGAGTAACCGCTGCGACTCTTCGGGAGCAAGTTCACTAGTCATAAGGAGTAGAGCAAGTTAGAATAAGAGTCTCTGCGGCAGATGGCTACGCTGCTAAGATCTTGGGCAAATCAGATACAGAATCAACAGGAGAGAGTGCTTGTAAATCAGAGTCAGCAAATAACTGGGTAATTTGGATCATACAATCTTGCATGACCATGGTAAAAACCTTAGCGGAGAGGATCCAGCCACACCCAATGAAGCCAAGGAGGACCCTAAGGACCAACAAAATCTAAGATACCATTCCAAACAATCCCTATCTATATAGCTACCTCGTATTTCAGGATGCTCCGCCAGATGTTCTCCAGCTTCATCTTGAAAGCAGCCTGTCCAAGGATAAAATATCAAACTCTTTCTCTTCCGAAAGCTGGGGGAGGGGCTGGAGTCCCAGATGCTTCTTTGTACCACAAAGCAGTGGTGCTCACTCATATTGTTGACTGGTTTCACCATGCTTCATCCAGACTCTGGGTCCACCTAAACTCGATTGAGCACTGTGCTTTGCCGTGGACCCCCGCGGTTCATCGCAAAGCTCCATCGCTGTTTATCAACCTTACCCGCCAAACAATCCAAATCTGAGACCGATTGATATCATCTGGCGTCTTATCCAAACAATTGGGACTCATGACTCCCTTCTTTGCGACCCCTGCCTTTCCACCAGCTGTACATGGGTCAATGTTTGGACCTTGTCATAAGAAAGACTGTAGACGACTTGCCCAAGTCCTTCATGCAGACCCGTCCCTGCGGACAGACTCACCTCCCTGGTCATCCTCTTCTCTCCCAACGCAGTGGCTTCAGAGACAAGTCGTATTGTATTTTCCTACTCTCTCCTCCTTGTCCGATATTTTATCTGAACCGAAAAGGACTCGAAGATATTTTAATACAGACTGATCCCCCAACACATGTAGTCTCACAACTTTTCTCCCTACTGCTCAATGCTTCCTCTTCTG
Source organism: Lithobates clamitans (assembly GCA_037952925.1). NCBI lineage: Eukaryota > Metazoa > Chordata > Amphibia > Anura > Ranidae > Lithobates > Lithobates clamitans. Next base: position 1,382,158 of record JBBGZY010001858.1, read on the forward strand.
ACCTCCCATCATACACGCAGACTTGGGAGACAGAGCTGCACACTATATCATGCAAAGACTGGAAAAAATGCTTCATTCTGACGCATAAGTTCTCTTTAGCGACCAAGACCCAAGAAAAGGAGTTCACGTTAGTAAATATATGGTACAGGTGCCAAACAACCATCAGACATTTTCACTAGGGGTGCAAGGGATCAAAAAACTTGCGGTTCGGATCGTTCCTCAGATCAGGAGTCACGGTTCGGATCATTTTTGGATCAACAAAAAAAAATCTCGCCCACTGTAATATCCATGTCATCTCCCCCACTGTAATAATATCCACGTCATCTCCCCCACCGTAACATCCACACCTTCCCCACTGTAAAATTCCCATACTCCCCCACTGTATATACAGTAAAGTATAGGAATTAGGAAGGAAGACTATAAGACTAGTGTTGTTTAGTGCTTAGTGTTGTTTACCTCTTACAGAATACAGAATAGAAGCCGGCCACCAAGCCGGCCAGATCAGATCCACGATGAGGGGTTGAGGGGTGATGACGCCAGCGCGCACCGCCACTGCCGGGTGTACCAAGATGGGCGCCGCTCCGGAGCTAGGCCAAAGCCACGGCCTTTCCTAAGCCCGAGGCAGCAGCGCACTCCGCGGAGCGCATGTGTGCCGATCCGAACAGGGTGAACCGTTCGGATCACGGATCGCTGAAGATCCGTTGCACCCCTAATTTTCACCCACCTCTCCCAGATACCTGTTGGAGATGTCTGGCTTCCAGAGGCACCTTGCTCCACATCTGGTGGGATTGCCCTCCTGTAAGGAAATTCTGGAAATCCATTTTTGATCTGTACTGTAAGCTGATGGCAACCTCCATTCAACCTTCACCAGAGATAGCTCTTCTATCTATGATCCCGCACCCTCTTAAATCAGCAAAAAAGATGTGCTGCGACACTTCCTGGCCACAGCTAGGACAGTGATCCCTTGGCACTGGAGATCGACAGACATGCCATCCCTGGGGGACTGGTGTACTGGAGTGGATCGAATCAGAGACCTGGAATATACAATTCTCCATTGCATGGACTTATTGGTCCATGTTTCGGTACTCTACAGCGTTTGTCTCATGGGCCGAACATGAATCAGACACTACTACGCCATAGCCTAGATGGAGTGTCCCTTTACTTGCAATCTTGATTATGCTGCTCTCTTCCCCCTTTCTTTCTCTTGTACTCTCCTGTATGTTTTATGACAAATTCTGACTGCTCTTGGAGCATTAGTTATGCAATGTCTTCCCATCTTACGAAGACAATTTGTAATCTTTACAGGATATCATCCTCTTCACATGAAAGTGCCTAAGAACAATATGAGATGCCTTATTGGTTCACAATGTGCTCTTATACCATATATGGTTCTTGAACCACGATAGTACGGCTTTATGTTTGTCAATACCTGCTTTATGCTGTCCGGAATAGTTTTAACAGTTAATGACAGAAACTAATATAAATGCTGTGGTACTTTGACTGTTATGTACTTTACTTATATGAATATACCGATGTGAATTTGTTACCTTACGTATATGTTTTTTCTGATTTCTCAATAAAATACGATTGAACTAAAATCTAAGATACAAAGATTCGAGGCTGCAGACATTGGCACCATCCTAGGATGAACTTCAAACTGTTAGCAGAATGTGAGCTGGGGGCAAATGTTCCCTAACACCGTCCCCCAGACATGTTGCAACTGCATGACGGTAAGGCATTATATAGGCTCAGGGTAAGAAGCATGGCCTCAGGAACTCATGAAACGTGGACAATTGGTAGCAGGTGAAGTTCCGATAGCTGAAGATGATCAAAGTCACTGTAGCTGGGCAGCTGGAACACATCACAGACTGCAATCCAACATGGCTCTTTTCAAGCAGGAACAGAAACAGGGAGATGCTTCCTCAATGCTGTATGGTGGAAAACAGAGCAGGAAGCACACAAAAGTCTACCCAGTGGATGACATCAGCCATCAGTCACAACGTGTTAACCCCTTCCGCACCCAAACTGTCAGGAACAGAGATTAAAGGTGCCCATAAACCCTAAATAAGTGAGGTAACTCCTGATGTTTGGCCCAACCTACCTACTAAGGGAGTCTTCAGGGCAAGTGCTGAGGCAATGTAAGCAGCTCAGGACCTGGAAAGCACTCAATAGCTATCTTTTACCAGAATGTGGTCTGCAAAGTGCCCTATGAGGATACCAGTGCCCAAAAGACCACTTTCAGGCTATCCCAATGTTTAGTCTAGCAGGGTAAACACACAGTACTCCACAGGCCAGGTTAAGGCTCTTGAAAGCTGCAAACAAGGGGACAAAGCTCCAGATATATAGAAAAATCTTGATTGCAGAGGAGTCTTGACTGAAGAAAGCAGGTGCTAGCAAGAAAATAAGCTGTTAATAAGCTGAAAAGACATCCATCCTCCTAGGGCACTAGTAAAATAAAAACACAGGAGGCATGCTGGTAGAGGGAGGGATTATCCTGGGCTGGCCTACAGTTTTTCTTGTTTGCTATTGTCCAATCCTCCTATAAGCAGCAGTATAACGTGAGAGTAAAAATGTTTGTTACCCCAACATTTAATATTTCTGATATGTGCCTGCTGCACCATGTACTTGTATGAAAAAGTATCATGTTCTCTTTGCAGTGCTTCCTTTTTTTTATACTTTTATACTTATAATAAAGGTTGTATAATATTTTTTTTATATCTATACACAAATGTTTTTTGCATTTCATGTCTACTTTAAACTGAATAGGTTGTTTTATAAGGTGATCCTTTACAAACACTTTAAAGACTTAATGTATCCCTCAATGAATGACAAATAAGAAGTGTTACTGCAGAGTTGTCCTTCAAGGTGAAAGCTTGGCAGCTGTCTTCCTGACCCTGCCTTTACTGAATAGTGAGAAGCTGAGATGAAAACAGGACTGAAAAGTTGTGGGTGCCATCGACTCTTGCCTTAATGTGCAAATAAGCAGCATATTTGCACATTATGGCATACTAACACATATACACACACCTTCCCAAGTGTCCTGCTCCAGCAATGTAAGATGCATGCTGCAACTTCCCTGTTGTTCTTATGGGTGCATAGTTAAGTCTTCAGTCACCTCGCTGACTTGCCTGGGATGACGTCCCTCAACCTGGATCATTCCACATTAAAGTAAAAGAAAGTATCCAGTAATGCCCTGTACACACGATAGGATTTTCCGGCAACAAAATCCATGCTTTTTTTCCGACGGATGTTGGCTCAAACTTGTCTTGCATACACACAAATCTTGTCGGAAATTTCGAACGTCAAGAACGTGGTGACGTACAACACGTACGGCGAGCCGAGAAAAATTAAGTTCAATAGCCTGCAAGCAGTGTGGCTCTTCTGCTTGATTCGGAGCATGTGTGGAACTTTGTGCGTCAGAATTGTGTACACAAAATCGGAATTTACGACAACGGATTTTGTTGTTGGAAAATTTGAGATCCAGATCTCAAATTTTGTGCGACGGAAATTTCGAAGGAAAATGTCCAATGGAGCCTACACACGGTCGGAATTTCCGACAAAAAGCTCCCATCAAACATTTTCGACCGTGTGTACGAGGCATAAGACAAAAGTGATTAAGGCAAGTGACGCAGGGAATCCAGAATCAGAGTTTGTACAAGAGTCCTCTTGTTCTTGCTGCTATCTACAGAAACTGGAGTATCATTTTTGTGAGAAATTACTATTTAAAGCGATTGTAAAGGTTTTCTTTTTTTTTTTTTTTTTTGCTTGTATTTTAAAATAACAAACATGTAATACTCACCTGTTCTGTGCAGCCCCGATCTTCCTCTTCTGGGGCGCCCCGGCAGCGCTCCTGGCTCCGGCTCATCGGGTGCCCCCACGGAGAGCCGCTTTCCCTGGGGGCACCCATGCGGGTGCGCTCACGAGTCCCGCTGCTTCGTTTATTGACACAGACAGCAGGACTCAGGCCCCCGCCCCTGTGTGACAGAATATGATTGACAGCAGCAGCGATAGCCAATGGCTCCTGCTGCTATCAATCTATCCAATGAGGACTCGAGACAGCGTTTGGAGTCACTGGGCTCGTGCACATCGCTGAAGCAATCGGGTTCAGGTGATAAATAAAAAAAATATGGGGGGAGGGCTCTGGGGGCAGCTGCAGCACAGAAGGTTTTTCACCTTAATGAATAGAATGCATTAAGGTGAAAAACCATGTGGCTTTACAACCCCTTTAAACATGTCGAACAGAATTTAAATGGTCTTTTTCTATGTTCGAAAGAGGAACACAATGATTAAGGCTACATAAGCCCTGGATTGGACCAGATTTGGATACCATTTTTGAGTATTACAAAGCACTCACTTTTCCAGGAATACAGAAGACAAGCCGTATACATGGTCCATTTTCCCAACTAGCAGGTCTAGCTGTGAGCGAACATTTGGAGTACTGGAGCCAGAGGGAGACATGTTGAGGAAATGGTCACAGCGCTCAGAAACCAGTGAAAGCTCAGATTTTAACCTCTTCAGTTCCTCCTGCATCCTCTACAGATAACAAGCAAATGACCATAATCAGTGAAAAGAACAAAGCTATGCAAGGCCAATTTTACTAGTTAAAGTAGTACCAACCTCTTGCTCAGATATCTGGACAGTGCTTTCATGCACAGCATCCAAATCGCTACCCAAGGCAATCTGTAATCTTTTCACCAGCCGCTGTTCACAGTCCTCCAAGTGCAAACGAATGTTTTGAAGTTCTGACAAGTAGGTCTTTGCCACAGACTCGTCTTTATCTTCTGCAAAAGAGATACAGTGATCATGTATTTTTCTACCAGTCATAGAAAAACCCTATTAGCACTGGTCAACCAAAACAAAATTGATAAAAAAAAAAAAAGGCCCCATCACAAAAGTTTCCCCGCATTAGCTAGGCTCTAATGTTTAGGTTATCTGGCATCAATATAAACATAAAAGAAGACGACAGGGTTAAGAAAAAGGTTGCAATATTGTAGATAAATTGTAATAACCTGGAATTAAAAGAAAGACTTTGAATGCCAGCAGTTTGCCTACAGTCAAAATGGCAAGCACTTTCACCTAGTAAAATTAAGTCCTCCAACACTATGTAAGTGTGCTACAATACAAAGCAACCATAATCAACTAATAAGGGCAAGTAGCTTCCAATCTCTAAATTTCTTGAGACAAACTTGAGACGCTGGTTATGGTAAATTTTCGGGACTAGGTACAGAGATGGCAGAATTTACCGATCATCTTGATGGGATGGATAAATCTGTTTAAGATTATTTTTCTTCCTAAGTTTCTGTATATTCTCTCGAACTCCTCCGGTTTTTGTAACACTACGGGTCTTCAAGCAAATTGATTCCATCAGTGTTGGGTTTTTTGTGGGGTTCTAGGGCACCCAGGGTATCCTTGGCAGTTTTAAAGATACCAATCAGAATGGAAGGGATGGCCCTTCCTGATTTACGGTCTTATTTTATGGCTTCACAGCTATCCTTTTTGCACTGGCGACTTTTTCCACAAATGCCTAATGCCACTACCCTGCTAGAGGCAGCAGTTGCCACCTCACAGGAAACTGTACAAAATATGTTGTACAGGAAAGGGATCCCGGGGAGAAAGGTGTGATCGATTATGGCACTTCCTGGAAAAGTGTTTCACTTTTGCTCTCAACGGAGGAAAGATGATGCCCTGTGGCTATCCCCAAATATACACCTGTGGTGTAATAGAACCTTAGGGGAGTTTCTTAAATTACCAGATGGGCAAAGCACCTGGGCTAAATATGGCATAAAATACTAACATCACATTTATCAGGATAACCATCTCTGTACTTTTCCACAACTAAGAGAACAATTTGGATTACCCAAGACCTGGTTCTTTCGCTATGCGCAGCTGCGTCATGCAGCAAATGCGCAGTTTGGGGGGGATTATGGTAAAGAACACGGACTTGGAGAAGGTTCTGATTGATCCGGATCCAGCTAAGCGAATCTCTAGATACTATGGGGCCGTGGGCCCGGGGGTAATGACTACAACTTCTAGGCCCATGGCGAGACGGGCGGCGATTGTCCGGAAGTTGTTGGAGGAACTGTGGCAGGAGGTACTGGACACATATTTGGTGTCTGTTGTTCCTCTACAGATAAAATGATTCAGTTCCGATACCTTCACCAACAGTATTACACACCAGCTAGACTTTACCAAATGCAAAGGAGGGAATCGGCTGATTACCATAAGTGCAAGGGGGGGGTACTTTCTTACATATGGTCTGGGACTGCGAAAAAGCAAGACCACTTTGGTCGCAGGTGACGTAATTTATTTCAGACCATTTTGATCTGCCTAACATTTGCTCTCCCCTACAATGACTCCTTGGGGTCTTCGATAAAGAGGAGATGAATACCCACACAGAACTGTTCCTCAGGATCCTATTCTTTGGTGTGCGGAAACTCATTGCCAGACGTTGGATACATGACGAACAGCTTACTCTGGGGATGTGGATAAAAATAATAAATACTGATGTGTTGATGTATAAAATGACCTATGAAGCTAGAGGGGCCCCCAAGAAGTTTAGGAAGGTATGGTTTAGATGGGTTGACTGAGAAAACGTTGGAAGATGAGGGATGATAGACCATTAGACTGTTTTAGGACTACTCTCACTTTTTGAAAACTATGACAGAGTGAGGATAGGGAGTGTACTTCTTTCAATGTGGACAGAGTTGGGTTCTTGTATCCTACCAAGCACAGCACTAAATGCAGACATCCCCCTGGGGAGGGAAAAGTTTTTTTTCCTGGGGTTATCCATCTGGTTTTTGGTTCTGGTTTAATGTTGTTTGTTAAAAATGAAAAAGCACATATACTTCAGTGTATGATAGGGGTGGAGTCCTGATTGGCTCAGCTATTGAACATTGATATGTACAACGTTATTGTTTCTAATGGATGTTGGTTTCTTCATTGATCCAGATGTAACCCCTGTCTGATGTATTCTTTGAAAAATACTCATGTGCACAATAAAAACATTTTACAAAAAAAAAAAAGGCAAGTAGAAGCGCATGGTTTAACTAGAGAATTCAGGTGTCACTTTACCAAAAAAACTAATAAAATTTTTTTTTTTTATACCCGGCAGGTTTTTTGTTTAAATGTGATCCTTTAATTATGTTTCCCTGTCCTAATTTATTCTGTTCCTTACCAGTCTCAATAACGTTCACAAGCTTTCTGCATTGCTCCTTACAATCCTCCACCTCTTTTTCCATATTCAGACGATCAGTAGGTGAGAACATTTGGGAGTCTTTGCTGTCCTCCATGTAATCATCCAAATGTGACTGAAGACTGGATAGTGTCTGTAGCCTCTCTGACAGAGGAAGGACCCTAAGCTGAAGGTAGATAATGACCCATCAGAAAATACATACTTAGATAGTGAAAGATTTGACCATCATACATCCAGGCAACTCACCTTGTCTGCATTCCAACTCTGAACCAAATCAATGTCTTTCCGTAAATAATGCCAAGATATTAAACTCTTTGTGTTTACATGTAACTGATGCCAAAGAGCCATGACTTTCTGATAAAGCTGCTCCACTCTGCAATATGCAAAATGTGTCATGAGAACATAATCATGAGCTGGAAAGATTTGTTCCACAAAAAAATATTTAATTTACCTGCTAGCCATTTCCATTGCTTCTTTGTTCAGTGGAGGGATGAGGAAACATACAGATGGCACCATGGCCTCATTTCCAGTAGTGCTAATCACTTTCCACTTTGTCCTCTGAGTGTTATCTTCAAGTACACATTCCTCATTTCTGCTGATCGTAATCTGACAAGTAGTAGAAGTACATTATTAGTCCTGATAAAATCACATTTAACCTTAAGCCTGGTACACACTATAGGTTTTTTTTTCCATACAGCGATATCCCCCGCTGAGCTGTTGTGTTCTGACGTGGGGGGATGCCCCCCCACCAGAACACTCCGATCAGCGATCTCAGTCATTGGCTGGGAGCGCTGATCGGGAGTTGGTCGGCTTAGGTCGGACAGACCAACATACACACAGGTCAAATATCGACCTTTTTTTTTTTTTTTTGAAGCGGCCACTGTCTCCCAACATTCAGCCCATGTGCACCCGCCTTTAGATCAGAAAAAAAAGTTATTCAAGCAATGCAACAGATTACAGATTTGTTTAAGATAATAGAGCAGTAAGCAGATTCAAAATGACTGGTCATGAACATTTTTTAATTACTGTGTATGGTCTGTTAATAAAAAAAAAAAAAAAGTGGAAAGAGAAAATTACGGCAGCTCAGAAAACCTACCTCTATTTGCTTATAGTCACATATTGCTTTGATAGGCAGAGTGCCACTAAAACTATGTTCGGGATTCCTGGGCTTCAGCTGAACAATGTTCTTGGATCTTCCCATAAGGCTGGCAACTGTGCTTCTAGACTTGATGAGTTGCTCCTTCTCATCCTAGAGAGAATTCACATTACTTGTGAGCAACATTCCCTTAACAAGCAACACACATACACACACACATACACACACACATTCTAAGACATGACAGAAAATGGCGATGGTTCATCTCACCATGGAGTCTTGCAACATGTCTTCCAGACGATTCATACTAGTACTATGATCACTTGAATACTTCCTCTTAATTAACTCCTGGAGATTCTTAAGATAAACCTCTGAATCTCGGACATCACTAAAAAACTGTAGGATGACGACCCAATTATGATTCAATTACTGGGAAGGTTTAGATGATACAGATCTCAAAAAGTTACATAAACATTTAAAAAAATAAGTTTACCTGGAAATACGCAGAATTCTCCCTTATATGTTGCTCCACACAAAGACATAACTGCTGGACCCACTGCCACTGAGAAACAACTGCTGCACTGTATGCCTAGAGTAAGACCAACAATGCAATAACAATTAAGTCATTTAGAATGACAAGACTGTGAACATGCTGGACTATGAAAACAGGAACCTGTCTACATAGCTATTACTACATTTTGTATGAAAATGTCACTATCACAAAAACATTTTTTCAGAGAGCATTAACTGTATGACAATACATACCACCAAGACCAGGAAACAACAGATGTCAGAAAAAATGTGAAGACACTGGGTTTCCCAACAGTTTGTGCTGTCCAAAGTCATGTTAACCATTTGCTTACTGGGCACTTAAACCCCCCTCCTGCCCAGACCAATTTTCAGCTTTCAGCGCTGTCACTCGTTGAATGACAATTGTGCAGTCATGCAACACTGTACCCAAATTAAATTTTTATCATTTTATTACACAAATAGAGCTTTCTTTTGGTGGTATTTAATCACTACTGGGGTTTTTATTTTTTGCTAAACAAACAAAAAAAGGCAGAACATTTTGAAAAAAAAAAAAAAATCATGTTTCATAGTTTGTTATTAAATTTGGCAAACAGGTCATTTTTCTCCTTCATTGATATGTGCTGATGAGGCGGCACTGATAGGCTGCACTGATGGGCACCGATAGGCATAGATAAGGCAGCACTGATGGGAACAGATAAGGCGGCACTGATGGTCACTAATAAGATGACACTGATGGGCCCTGATGGGTGGCACTAATGGGCAGTACTGTTGATGAGGCACTGATTGGTGACATTGATAGGTGGCACTGGTAGGTGGAACTGGTAGGTGGAACTGTTGTGCACTGGTAGGTGGCACAGATGAGCGGGCGGCTGCTCTCCTTGATCAGCACCGATGTCCCTCTGACAGCCACCGGTGATCGGTGTTTTTTTTTTTTCTCCTCACGCTGTCAATGTGAGGAGAAAAAATATCCGATTATCGGCTCTGTTTACATTACATGATCAGCTGTCATTGGCTGACAGCTGATCACGTGGTAAGGGGTCGGGATCGACACCTTACTCCGATCAGTGAGTCTCATAGACTCGCTGATGACAGAGCGCGCCGCACGCAGAGGGCGCGCAGGCCACTCGAGCATGGAAGGATGTCTATTGAAACCCTCCCGACAAAGTAGGTCCACGCTGTAGCCGTCATTCGGCTATAGCGTGAATCTGAAGCGGTTAATCCAAATTTTATTATATTCAAAAATGTACAGTATCACATTTTTTTAAAATAACAAGGTAGCCGTCTGAATGTGTCAAAATAGGGAAGATAAGCATAAACACCTTAACTGTACGAGGCGTCTTGTGTGTACCAAAGAGACAGCCACGTGAGTGGCCACAACCTCCATTTTTAAAGTCTCACGCATTGCAGTAACAAGTGCGTCCACCAGCATTTTCTCATTTGCTGCCGTGACTGTGGAGGAGTCATCCTCACTATCGGACAGATCAGGGAGCATGGTATCAAGTCCCACTGGATGGGCCACATCCACTGTGGCACCAGACTCAGAATTCGATGAGACAGACTGAGCAGGAGAAGGTGGAGAACGCTTCCTGCCAGGTCTTTGCCCACTCACCACTTCCACCCGGGATACAAAGGGCTGTAGGACCGCAGACAGCGCAGAAATGGGGAGCTGGGGTTTCCGAGGGACCTGACGCCTCCATGAGGGGGTCAGTGGGGGAGATGGAATCCAGAGGCTCCATAAGGATAAGGGAGACCCCGCAGCAACAAAAATGTTTTGGCACCGCTAAGGACCCCCTACACTCAGGACAATAGACCCTTGCTAGCAGAGAGAAGGACTCCCAAGTACTTACCACTACCAAGCCGGAGGAGCGCCGTATGTTCGGAACCATCAGCTCGCCATGTGTGTCCATACAGTCCACTATATCCGGGAGAGGAGGAAGAGGAAGGAGGAAGAAGGCCCGGCTCCGCCTACCTCCAGCATCATGTCAGATCAACGCAAACTGGCCACTGTGACGTCACAGGCTACAAAAACATGGCAGCCTTCCAGAGACAAAACCAAAGGAAAAAGGAAGCCCCGCCGACGGAGACAAAACCACAACAAAATGGCTGTCACGCACCCATGAGACTCCCTAGGGAAAAAAAACAAATGGCCAAGAAGGCGGCTGCAGGGGACAGGCCGAACACTGTTAAATGGCACCGGTGCACCCTCTGCACTGGGACTACACACCCCCGAAAGGTACTGCACACCACAAGAGCACCCCAGGAAACATCCACAGAGGGGGGATGAATAAGGGGGGACCCAGCTTACCTGAGGGATTTAGGATGGGAGGAGGAAAACCTACAGACAGGTCCGACCGTCGCTGGAGGGTACCCGTGTCCACCTTACCCCGCATAAATGAGGAGAGGGAGGACTGTACTTACCACTCCATGGATACAGGTGTCGCTCCAGACAGAACCCCTCGCCACCGAAGTAGGGGGCTGTCAGCCAGGGGGACGCTGTGATTCGGACCAGAGCCCTGTCGTACATTTAACTTGTGAGCCAGCCTCCATCCGTTGAGACTATGTCGCGGCCTACCTAGCACGTAGCTGTGATATGCACATGCTTGCTGGCCGGACTTGGGGCACCACTGGATCTAGATTATCCAGCCTGTCCTCCAGCCCGGCAGTTGATTGTAGATCTCCCAGGAAAAAAAAAGGCAAAAAAAGATGCATGGAAGGAGAAAAAAATTGCTAGGATCAAAATATCCCAACAGAGAGCCTAGATCTTTACTCCTGACTAGACAGAAAAAATCTGAATGCCTATAGCAGGGGCGGGGTTATATACCAGCTGAGGACAGCCCATGGACATAGCCAACTTTTTTGTTCTGCCTAATCCTACTCCTGCAGAGGGCGATGTAACCCTGTAGTCAAGATTAATGGAGCGCTGTGTTCATCAATGAACTAAAGAGAAAAAAAGAGTATCTTACAGAGTCAGAGGGGTTGATTTACTAAAACCGGACAGTGTAAAATATTGTGTAGTTCTGCATGGAAACCAATCAGCTTCCAGATAATTTTGTCAAAGCCTAATTGAACAAGCTGAAGTTAGAAGCTGATAGGCTACCATGCACAGCTGCATCAGATTTTGCACTCCAGTTTTAGTAAATCAACCCCAGAGTGTCTCAGAAGTAAAGCTTGGCAGAGGTTCGCTAATGTGTGAAAAGCTGCGTATAAAAAGTACAAAACGTGTCAAACAATTTCAGAATAATGTTCCTCAACATAGAATTGCAAAGACTTTAAATATACAGTATTATCCACAGTACATAATATCAAAAGATTCTGAGAATCCGAAGAAATCTCTGTGCCCAAGAGACAGGGCCACAACACAATATTGAATGCCTGCAATCTTCAGGCTCTCAGACAGCACTGCATTAAAAACAGGCATGGTTCTGTGATGGGCATCACTGCATGGCTCATGAATACTTCCAAAAATTACAGTCTGTGAACACAGTTCGCCGTTCCATGCAAAGTGCAAGTTAAAACTCTGTCATGCAAAGAAGGCGGCATATCTGAGCATGATGCATAAACGCTGGCATCTTCTCTAGGCCAAAGCTTATTTAAAATGATATGCTGCAAAGTAAAAAACTACTCTGTAGTTAGACGAATCGAAATTTGGCATTCCTTTTGGCAACCATGGATGCCGCTTCCTCAGGACTAAAGAGGAGGGGGATCGTTTTGCTTTTTATCAGCTCTCAGTTCACATGCCTGCATCTCTGATGGTATTGTGGTAGATTAGTGCATATGGAATAGGCAGCTTGCACATCTGGAAAGGCACCTTCAATGCTGGAAGGTATATCCAGGTTTTAGAGCAGCATATGCTCAGCCAAGAGTGGGACAACATTCCTCTTCCCAAAACTCCAGCAACGGAAGTGTGGTTGAAAGAGGAGGGGATGCTACACTGTGGTAAACATGACCCTGTTTTAAAGCGGAGGTTTGCTGAAAAAAATATATTAAAAGCCAGCAGCTACAAATACTGCAGCTGCTGACTTTTAATATATGGACACTTACCTGTCCAGGGAGCCCACGGTGTCGGCAGCCGAAGCCGATCTGTCCTTCGGCTCTTGGCTGCTGCCGCCGCCATCCTCGGCGAGGGAATAAGGAAGTGAAGCCGTGCGGCTTCACTTCCTGGTTCCCTACTGCGCATGCGCGAGCCGCGCTGCGCATCCTCACAGGTCCCTGCTGTATTCTGTGTCTCACAGAATACAGCGGGGGAGGACGGGGTAGGTGGCGGAAGTGGCGTAGGTCACCGCAATCACAGCGGTGATCTATGCCAAGAAGTGGGAGCAAATACCTGTATTAGACAGGTATCTGCTCCCTCCACCCCCCTGAAAGGTGCCAAATGTGACACCGGAGGGGGGGAGGATTCCAAAAAGTGGAAGTTCCATTTTTGGGTGGAACTCCACTTTAACTACTTTTGGAATTGGGTTTTTTTTTTACCTGTCCCAGCTTTTTTGAGATGTGTCGCTGCCATCAATTTCAAAATTACCTTATTTTTATTTTTTTTCTTAAAATGGGACATTTTCTCAGGTTAAACATTTGATATGTATCCTGTTTTCTATTGTGAATAAAATATGGGTTAATGAGATTTGCAAATCCCTCAAATCTATTTTCATGTTGATTTCACACAGCATCCCAACGTTTTTGGAATTGGAGTTGTATGCAACGTAGGAACAATATCCTTAAAGAATATACAACAGGATTTAAAAAAAATAAATAAAAAAGGAACCTTTTATAGCACCACAAAGACAATATTTTAGGGCCACGTGTTTAACTACTTACGGACCGCCCACCGTCGTTATATGTCTATACTTTGAAGAGGGCTATCGTTGTTATGGCAGCAGCTAACTACCATAACTCCGGTATCCTCATCTGAAAGCAGACCGCCCGCTGAAGAAAAAAATGGTCTCTGCGGCGGATTCGCATGGAGATGAGTGAGGGGAAGATGGGCCCCCACCCGTCTCCATACCATTGCAGGGCGGAAGCAACATCAAAACGACGTCAATAGCTTTTAAGCACTTGCCGGCCGCCGATATACGTCGGCACAATGGCAGAGGTGGGAAAATGGGCGTATAGGTACGTCCCCTTTAATTTGTGGGCTAGTGGGCGCGCGCCACCACGGGTCCCGCAGACTCGATGTCCGCCGGTGTCCTGCGATCATGTCACGGAGCGGAAGAACGGGGAGATGCCTATGTAAACAAGGCATTTCCCTGTTCTGCCTAGCAACATGACAGATCTCCTGCTTCCTGTCATTGGGAGCAGTGATCTCTGTCATGTTGTAGTGAGCCCCCCCCACAGTTAGAATCACTCCCTAGGACACACTTAACCCCTTAATCGCCCCCTGGTGTTTAACCCCTTCCCTGCCAGTGTCTTCTACACAGTAATCAGTGCATTCTTATAGCACTGATCGCCGTATAAATGACATTGGTCCCAAAATAGTGTCAAAAGTGTCCGATGTGTCCACCGCAATGTTGCAGTCACAATAAAAATCGCAGATCGCCGCCATTACTAATAAAAAAAAATAATAAAAATGTCACTCTATTCCCTATTTTGTAGACGCTATAACTTTTGCACAAACCAATCAATATACGCTTATAGCAAGTTTTTTTACCAAAAATATGTAGGAGAATACATATTGGCCTAAACTGAGGAAAAAATTGGTTTTTTAATATTTTTTGGATATATTATATTATAGCAAAAAGTAAAAAATATTGCTTTTTTTTTTTTTTTTCAAAATGTCGCTCTTTTTTTGTTTATAGTGCAAAAAATAAAAACCGCAGAGGTGATCAAATACCACCAAAAGAAAGCTCTATTTGTGGGGGAACAAAAAGGACGTCAATTTTGTTTTGGTGTAATGTTGGACGACCACGCAATTGTCAGTAAAAGGGCCGCAGTGCCGAATTGCAAAAAGTGCTCTGGTCAGGAAGGGGGTAAAATCCTCCGGGGCCGAAGTGGTTAAAAGAGACTTTTTTTTTTTTTTTTTGCAAATGACATTTATTTATTTTTATTGCATTTTAGTGAAAATATGAGATTTAAGGTCTTTTTGACCCCAGATCTCATATTTAAGAGGTCCTGCCATGCTTTTTTTTTCTATTACAAGGGATGTTTACATTAAAAGGAATAAAAGTGAATTTTTTTTTGTAAAAATAAAAAGGTAAAATAAGAAGAAAAAAAATGTAAAACGCCCCCCGTCGCGTTAAAAAAAAAAAAAAAAAAAAAAAAAGCAGCGCCCGCATATGAAAACAGTGTTCAAACCACACATGTGCGGTATCGCCGCAATTTTTAGAGAGCAATAATTCTAGCCCTAAACCTCCTCTGTTACTGAAAACATGCAACCTGTAGAATTTTTTAAACGTTGCCTATGGTGATTTTTAAGTGTAAAAGTTTGTTGCCATTCCACGAGCAACATGTTGGGTATCAATTTACTCGGCGTAACATTATCTTTCACAATGCAAAAAAATTTAGCTATCTTTACTGTCTTATTTTTTAATTCACAAAAGTGTATTTTTTTCCAAAAAAAAGTGCGCTTGTAAATACGGTGCGACAGAAAGTATTGCAACAGCTATTTTACTCTCTAGGGTGTTAGAAAAAAAAATATATGTTTGGGGGTTCTAAGTAATTTTCTTGCAAAAAAAAAACTGTTTTTAACCTGTTTTTTAAACACCATATCTCAGAAAGAGGCTCGGTCCTTAAGCGGTTAAATTGGAACTAAACTCTCTTAATCAACATGAACTATTTTAAATCCTTATGCTGCTAGCATTAGTAAATAGATAAGAAGGTATATAATTTTGTCTTGTTTTCAAACTTTTTTTTTTTTACATTCCTTTAGTTGGTTTCTGGGCTAGACCAAAATAATATCATACATCCCAGGAGTCTTCATGGACACTTTTTTTCTTTCATTTGGAAGAAGGGGCTTTCTCAGCCAAGTACATCCTCCTGCCTGCATGCCTGAGTTAAGGGCAAATGGATTCCAGGAAGTGCATGAATCAAGTACATGAAGAACATGAATCATCTGCCCTTACTCAAAGATGGCCACAGCAAGAAATGCTAGGGAGGTGTTTTTCAAGGTGATTTGTCAGCAAAATAAAGCATGGAAACATGGATGGATTTGTAAGTTTGCTTTGAATATTAAAAATGAATAGCATTTTCAGTTTGTGGTGCTCAGATACAGTTTAGTTCTGCTTTAGCCACAAAGCCATACAAATAAAAAAAAAAAAAAAAACACATGCTTGTTGCCAAGTAGCCCCTTACACATACCTCCACGGTTTGCTTTGCTGGATGATTTTCGAGGGACAAAAGTTCAGCTGTCTCTTGCAAAGACTGAATCACATCCTGCTTCTGTTCTAGCTCTTCAGTCAGTTCCTGGGGAACAGAAAATAATGTTTTTACTACTAGACAATCAAATTTGAAGGCAATGCCAAGTTCAAACCCAGATCACACAAGATGGCCGGCTGTGACAAATACACAAAGTTAAACAGGGAATGCCAGTTTAATCAAGCAAAAGGAAATTTAAGGACATAAAAATCTGTATTGTTTCACGTTAAACTTACAGCAAAGTATTCTTTTTTTGCCTCCATGTTAGAATTTCCATCACTCCAGTCATAAGCCAACTCCTCCTCTTCCTTCTCATTTAGCCAAATAATTTGCGCAGTCGTTCGAGACACAAACTCATAAAGGCTCTCCAAGTGACGTAAACGGGAACTACTGGTCTCCTACAGCACAAACACAGTAGTGATTATTCATTCTTTAGGTCATGACAAAAAAAAGAAAAAAAAGTGTTTAACCACTTGACCACCGATTTACCCCCCCCCCCTCATGACCAGGCAATTTTTTGGGGGCGATACGGCACTGCGATACTTTAACTGACAACTGTACCCAAATAAAATTTATGTCATTTTTTTTCCACAAATAGAGCTTTCATTTGGTGGTATTTGATCACCACTGCGGTTTTTTATTTTATTTTGCACTATAAACAAAAAAATAAAACTTTGAAAAAAAAAAACAATATTTTTTACTTTCTGCTATACAAAATATACAATAAAAAAGTGTACAAAAAAATAATCAAATTTCTTCATAAATTTAGGACAATGTATAATCTGCTACATGTTTTTTGGCAAAAAAGAATTCAATAAGCGTATATCGATTGGTTTACGCAAACGTTATAGCATCTACAAACTACAAAATATATTTATAGATTTTTTATTTACCGTATATACTCGAGTATAAGTCGTTCCGAGTATAAGTCGAGGCCCTAATTTACCACAAAAAAAATGGGAAAAACTTATTGACCCGAGTAGAAGACGAGGGTGAGAAATGCACAGCTACTGTAAGTGGAAAAGAGGGTCAACAATGCCCATTTGCAGCATCACTGTGCCCATTTGCATGCCTCACTGTGCCCATTTGCAGCCATAGGTCCCCTGAACGTCAATCTCGGTAGTTAAGGGTTCTTAGATGCCCCCTAGCTGCAGCCAAAATTTGGGGTCTCTGAACCCAAAGGATCCCGAAATGACATTGCTGCAGATGGACACAGTTGACCGAATTTGGGGCCCGTATCTCGGGGCCACTTAGTGCTAAGAACCCCAAATTTGGTGTGCAAACCCAGTGGAAATAGCACCATAAAATTTCCAAAGCTGGGGTTTCTAGCACCAAGTGGCCCCGAGATACAAGGCCCCAAAAATCAGTTCAGAAAATGTCAAGCACTTTTCTGCAGCAGAGAATGACATTTTCTGAACTAGTTTTGGGGCCCCGTATCTCAGGGCCACTTAGTGCTAGGAACCCCAGCTTTGGATATGTTATGGTACCAGTTCCCCTGGGTTTGCATACCAAATTTGGGGTTCCTAGCACCAGGTGGCCCTGAGATATGGGGCCCCAAATTCGGTTCAGAAAATGTCAAGCACTTTTCTGCAGCAGAGAATGACATTTTCCGAACCGATTTTGGGGCCCCGTATCTCGGGGCCACTTAAGGCTAGGAACTTCAGCTTTGGATATGCTGTGGTACCAGTTTGCACACCAAATTTGGGGTTCCTAGCACCAAGTGGCCCTGAGATACGGGGCCCCAAAATCGGTTCGGAAAATGAAATTTTTTGCTGCAGAAAAGTGCTTGACTCCAGTATAAGTCGAGGGGGGCACTTTCAGCACAAAAAAATGTGCTGCAAAATTCGACTTATACTCGAGTATATACGGTATTTATTTTTTCATACTAGTAATGATGGGGATCAGCAACTTATAGCGATTTTGCGGTGGACAACTGACACTTTTGACACTTTGCGGGAACTGATACAGTGATCAGTGCTAAAAATATGCACCGTCACTGTACTAATAAAACTGGCTGGGAAGGGGTTAAACATTTAGCAGGGATTTTGCAGGAACACAAAATCCATCCATTCCCCCCTATCGGAACAGAGATCTGCCTTGTTTACATAGGCAGATCTCCGTTCTGTGTCTCTGCCTGAGGATCGGTGGGTGCCGGCAAACATCCAGTGAACAGCACCTGCAGATCGGCTTCTGTTGTGAATAGTCACAGCAGAAGCGGCACACCCCTGCAGGCGGAAGTGTAAAAAAAACCTCGGATTGCGAGTAACTCCATTTACAAGCGTTTCGCAATAAGCCTCTGGGGTGTGCAGTACCGCATGTGGCCAGAGGTGCGGGGTCGCTGGAGACGCTCGGGAACCGAGTGGCCGCATGTGCCCCCCCACCTCTGGCCACATGTGGGAATGCATACACTAGCAGTGACACTGGAACGAATTATCTGAGTTTCCATTGATTCCTATGGGGAAACTCGCTTTGATATACGAGTGCTTTCGATCACAAGCATGCTCGTAATCCAAGGCACTACCAACACAGTGCATTTGTTAATGCAGAGTACAGGCCTGTAAATGTTTGTCATCCTCCTGTCTCCAGAGTTTACAGAGAAAAAGATTAGGGATATACAGAACCATAGCATTCTGGATGGAGTAATTCAGAGAAACCCAGTGCTATCAACTAATAGTACTAAGCACTATCCCTACTACATGCAAAATTGATATGAACCTAAGAGTGTTATTCCAAAATTCCCATATAGTGAACATCAATCAGTACATCAAAAGCTTACCCTTAGTTTGCAGTACTGCATTTCAAGCTTGCTTAAGGTCTCTTTATAACTACTGCGGAAATTTGGAGACATTTTAACCTGTCAAGACAGAAGTCCGTGAGACATAAACGTTTGGGCCACTCATTTTAAATTAATAATAAAATGGAGAGCGATTAATAAATATCACACCTAAAAGAAAATAGTGCAAGCATTAACTTGCCTTTTAAATTATGTTATCTTTTATATGGTCATTGGCAAAATCCTCAAAGCAGTTTGTGCAGCTTTACAGTAGTAATTACTCATTTACAATGAGACACTAACCTCATAGCTTCTAGCTTCTCGCAGACTTGAGGTCAGCTCCTCCACACTTGCATGGACTTGGCGCTGAATTTCCAGCTGTGACTCCACACTGGGAAGATCACTGCCCCACTCTGCTCGCTCCAGTTTCAACTGAAAATTTGAGTATCATTCAGTGAGATGAATAAAAGGATTTCTTCGTCAAACTTACCTGTAAAATACTTTTCTTTGAGTACATCATGGGACACAGAGTCAGGCTAATATTCATTACCTGCTGGGATGTCCCAGAGCAATAGCCTTGAGGGAAGGGAGACACCCTGCCAAACGATAGCCATCAGAACTTATACGGCAGCCCGCAGTACACTGAGGCCAGAAGCTGAATCCTCGGCTGCTCGAACACCCACTTGATAAAATTTTGTGAACATATTGCCTGAAGACCAGGTAACAGTCTTACAATTCTGAGCCACAGATATCTGATGCCGAAAAGCCCAGGAGGTTAATACACCCCTGGCAGAATGAGCTCTCACCCTAAAAGGGAGGAGCTTTACATTTCAGACTGTAGGCCTGAACGATCAATTGACGGAAACCAATTGGCAATGAAAGCCTTGGAAGCGCTTGCCCCTTCTTGGGTACTTTTGGTAAAACAAAAAAGGAGTTTCATCCTCGTATCTCCGCAGATCTGGACAAATAAACCTGGACTGCCCAGACAACGTCCAATGAATGCAGTCGCCTCTCTTCCGCCGAACGAGGCTGTGAGAAAAAAGAAGGCAAAATAACGTCCTAATTTAAATGAAAGGCTGACACCACTTTTGGCAAAAAGGATGAAACAGGTCGTAAACCTGTTGTGTTGAAGGATCAAGTATGGTTTCCTGAACGAAAGGGCCGCCAGCTCAGACACCCTTCTAGCCGAGGTGATGGCCATCAGAAAGGCTAGCTTGCGTGACAGCAAGTCTAATGGAATTTCCTTGATAGGTTCAAATGGTTGTTTCTGTAACACAGAAAGCACCAAGTTCAAGACCCAAGGACGCATACACCCTGTTCCAAATTATTATGCAAATTCTATTTCAGTGTCACATAGATTAAATATTTTGTTTTTCAGTTTAACTCATGGATTGCATTGTGTCTCAGGGCTCTTTTGATCATTGAAAACAATCTCGGACACCTGTGATAATTAGATTGCCAGGTGAGCCCAATTAAAAGGAAAAACTACTAAAGGAGGGTGTTCCACATTATTAAGCAGAGCACCATTTTCAAGCAATATGGCGAAGAAAAAGGATCTCTCTGCTGCCGAAAAGAGTGAAATAGTTCAATGCCTTGGACGAGGCATAAAAACATTAGATATTTCATGAAAACTTAAGCGTGATCATCGCACTATTAAGAGATTTGTGGCTGATTCAGAGCACAGACGGGTTTCGTGCAGATAAAGGCACATTGAGGAAGATTTCTGCCAGATCCATGCATCGGATCAAGAAAGCCGCTGCTAAAACACCATTACATAGCAGCAAACAGATATTTGAAGCTGCTGGTGCCTCTGGAGTCCCACGGACATCAAGGTGTAGAGTCCTCCAGAATCTTGCAACTGTGCATAAATCTTCCATTGCGCCACCACTAACCAATGCTCACAAGCAGAAATGGCTGCACTGGGCAGAAAAATACATGAAGACTAATTTTCAAACAGTCCTGTTCACTGATAAGTGCCGTGCAACCCTGGATGGTCCAGATGGATAGAATAGTGGATGGTTGGTGGACGGCCACCCTGTTCCAACAAGGCTGCGACATCAGCAACGCAGTGGTGGAGTCATGTTTTGGCCGGAATCATGGGAAGAGAGCTGGTCGGCCCTTTTAGGGTCCCAGAAGGTGTATAGATGACCTCTGCAAAGTATGTGAAGATCCTGACTGACCACTCCCTTCCTTGGTACAGAAGGAAGAACTATGCTTTCCGTAATAAAATCATCTTCATGCATGACAATGCACCATCTCATGCTGCAAAGAATACCTCTGCATCAATGGCTGCTATGGGGATTAAAGGAGAGAAAGTCATGGTGTGGCCTCCATCCTCCCCTGACCTCAATCCTATTGAGAATCTCAAGCAAAAGATCTATGAGGGTGGGAGGCAGTTTACATCCAAACAGCAGCTATAGGAGGCTATTCTGACATCTTGCAAATAAATTCAAGCAGAAACTGTCCAAAAACTCACAAGTTCAATCGATGCAAGACTTGTGAAGCTGCTATCAAATAAGGGATCCTATGTTAAAATGTAACGTGACCTGTTAAAATTTTAAAAAGTTAAAATGTTGTTCAAAGTTTGATTGAAATAGCTTTTGATTTCAGTAAATATGCTGCAAACACAACAAATGACAATTTTCAGTTCTTTACAACCTATAAAGTGTTTTGAAACGTACTGTGCGCGTAACAATTTGGAATAATGCACTGTAAGTTTTTTATTTTGAAAAAAAAAGTTATTAGGTTTGTTCAATAAAATTTGAATTGTACTCTTAATAGTTGATAACCTGAATTATGAATTATGCTGACCGTTGTTTACATCAATTATTTTGGTAAATGGGAAAAATATCATTGGCATAATAATTTGAAACAGGGTGTAGGTGACCTAATGGGGGGGAAGCAAGCGAGTTGCCCCTTGCATAAAGGTTCGCATCAGTGATTTGAGGCTAAAGGCCTTTGGAAGAATACTGATAGGACTGAAACCTGACCTTTAATTGTACTCAAAGCCAATTTGATTTCCACAGACGACTGTAGAAAAGAGAGAATTCTCCCAATCACGTATTTCTGAGGATGCCATTTTCTGGCTTCACAACAAGCAATATAAGTCTTCCAGGCCTTATGATAAATTTTCCTAGTGACAGCTTTTCTAGCATTCACTAGGGTAGACACTACTGGTCCCGGGATGCCATGGTCCTTTAACACCCTTGCTTCAATAGCCATGCCGTCAAATTTAGAGACTGTAAATTGGGGTGGAATATAGGACCTCGAGACAGTAGATCAAGGCGACGTGGAAGCGTCCATGGCCCGTCTATTGTCAGTCTCACAATCTCCAGGAACCAGGGCCTTCTGGGCCAGGCTGGTGCCAACAGAATGACTGGAACCCTCTCCCTCCGAATCCCACACAATAAATGTGGAAAGAGAGGGATCAGGGGGGAAAGCATAAACCAGGGAGTACTGGCTCCATGGAACTATCAGAGCATCTGCTCTGATTACCAGAGGATCCCTTGTTCGGGACACAAATTGCTGTAGCTTGTTGTTGAACCTGGATGCCAATAGGTCGACCTCTGGCAATCCCCAACATTGGCAAATTTCCTGGAACACCCTTTGGGCATAGCGACCATTCCCTGGGCAGATCTGCTGGTTGCTGAGAAAATCTGCCTTCCAGTTCTCTACTCCCGGGATATGGACTGCCGATATAATCGGCACATGTCCCTCTGCCCAGGCTAGGAGCTGAACGACTCCTGGTACCACCTTGGTGGTTTATATAGGCCACTGGAGTGGCATTGTTGGACTGAACCCTCATAGGGCAGTCCTGAAGCTCCACCGTCCAGGACCGTAGGGGCAGATGTACTGTTTATAATTCCAGCACGTTGATGGGCAGGATCTGTTCTGTCCCTGACCATTTCCCCTGAGCTGTGAGCCTTTCTAGGGTCCCTCCCCAGCCTGAGAGACTGGCATCTGTAGTCAGTACTCTCCAAGTTACCGGGAGAAAGGATCTACCCTTTTGTAGGTTCTGATCTTGCAACCACCAGTTTAAGCTTAAGCGTGCCCGAGGAGATAAGCCCATTGGATAATCCAGGGCTTTTCCTCTTCTGATCCAAGCCAACAAGATGTCTTTTGTAAAGGCCAGCAATGGAACTGGGCATAGGGCATTGCCTCGAAGGAGGATTCCATCCTTCCTAGAAGACTCATACAGAGCCGAATGGAGAATTGTCTGGTGCCCTTTATCTGATGCAACTGAACCTTCAGGGCACAGATCCTTACAGGTGGCAAGAATACTATTGCTTGAACAGTATCTAGGATTAGACCTAAATACTTTAGACTTTGAGCTGGTTTTAGGGCTGACTTCTCGGTATTTATGATCCAGCCTAAGCTTTACAAGTACCACACTGTGCATATTATGCTCTGTTCTAGACCCTGTAATGAGTGATCTCTGAGCAGGAGGACGTCCAGATACTCAAGCACTAGGATCCCTTGGGCCCTTAAAAGACCCAGTACTGGTGCTAGGACCTTTGTGAACACCCGGGGAGCTGTAGCCAGCTCAAAGGGTAGAGCCACAAACTGAAAATGACCTTCCTCTACTGCAAAACATAGGAACCTCTGATGAGGCTGAAAGATAGGCATGTGTAAATGCGCGTCTTTTATATCGATGGCAGCTAGAAAGTCTCTCCTCTGGAGTGAGGCTACTACTGAGCGGACAGACTCCATCCGAAAGGACTGCATCAGTAGATACTTGTTCAATGATCTTAGGTCCAAAATGGGCCTTGTGTCCCTGTTTGGTTTCTGAACCATAAACAGGTTTGAGAAAAACCCTGTGCCCCTTTCCGATACCGGAACCTCTACAACCACTCCTTGATGCACTAGATGTGGTGCCTGAAGCAATAAGTTTCTTTTTGGAGGATCTGAGGGAACGCTGGATCTTAAAAACCTCTGAGGGGGAACCCCTCGCAACTCCAGCTTGTAACCGTGAGATATAGTTGAGGTGACCTACTCGTCCTGAAATATTGTTCTCCAAATGTCCGCAAAGTGCAGCAGCCTTCGCCCCCCACTCGATGGAGTGGGGGCGTTCCATCAAAAGGAGGGCTTGGTGCTGAGTAAGGATGAGCTAAGGTGTGTTCGCAAACAGCACGTGCAGAGCCCGCCAGGAAGTCGGCACTGCACAGTGCTAATCACAGGTAGTGAGACATTTCCTGATCTCTGCAGCTGCGCATCGGGACAATGTCTCACTGCTTGTGATTAGTGCTCCACAGTGCCGACTTCCTAGCGGGCTCTGCACGTGCTGTTTGCGAACATGCCTGAGCTCATCCTTAGTGCTACGTTTAGAAGGATTTTGAACCCAGGGCTCCTTCTGGCCCTGCGGTTTGCCCCTAGCCCTAGCGCCCTGTTGGTGGCGGAACCGCCTTGACACGGACATTAGAGGAAGCAGTCCCTGAGGTTTTAAACAGCTGACCAGTTCTTAAGCCACAAGTCTGCACATATATACAGATGAGAGAGCAAAACGAGAAACCTGCTGTAATGAATCCTTTAAGGCGTCAATAGCAAAACACAGCGCTCGAGAAATATCTGTCTTACTTTCAGGCAGATCATCCTCTGTTAGGCCTATCAGGCCGTTTGACCTGATCCTTTACGGACTGGCAAATACCAATTGCTGCAACAGCTGGCTGAATAGCTGAACTGGCCAAAGAAAAGGAAGCCTTTAATAATGGCTTCAGTTTATGGTCAACAGGGTCTTTTAAGCCCTGTGTATTATCTACTGGACAAGTTAAGTTTTTGTTTAAGGAAGAGACTGATGCATCTACTGCTGGCATGCTCCATTTTTTAACAAACTTTTCATCAATGGGATAAAAAAGGGAAAACCTCTTAGGAGGAACAAAAATTCTGTCAGGATATTCCCAATCAGCATACACCGCCTGTTTCAACAGGGGGTGTAGGGAGAAAGCCTGTGCGGCCTGAAGAGGCCTCAGGGATCCCAAAGAGGACCAGGGGGCCTCAGTCACCTCTGCAAGAGGCAACTTAAAGGCAGAACGAACCACTTCGGTAACAGTCTGGATCAAAAGCCTCTGCGACTGAGAGGCAGACATCAACTGGGTATCGTCTAGTCCAGATTGCTTGGAAGTAGACTCATCTGCCGGGCCCTCCACCGAATCCTGAGCTTTAAGCTCTTCCACATCCTCAACCCATTCCTGCTCCAGACTAGGAGGCTCAGGGGAGGGGGATCTGTCACGCTTCCTGCTACCCTGCGGGATGAAGGCAACTATGCCAGAAATCCTGTGCTCTAACCCGGCTAGGGCCGAGGACAGTTCATCCTTGGTGATAAAGAATGAAGCAGCAGCGTTGACTGTAGGCACAATACCAGATAGGTGCAGTGACTCAGATTGCCCGGAAGCCTCTGGTCTTTCAGGGGATAAAACACTAGGGATACAACTATGTTCATCAGGAACTACTGACAACATAGGTGTGCCCTTCCCTGTAGTGTTAGTCCCGCTCCTCTTTTTTGAAGACATTTACCAGCCACAAAAAAAGAGTACTTGGGTGTGGTATTAAAACACCTCAGAAGGGAGACCCTTTAATAGAGCTCGCCAAGCCCCTATGTAACAATCGTGCTAAGAAACTTTAGCCTGCCAAGCAACACTTGGTGACTCCCGTGAGCCGGGTAAGGAAAAATGAACCGCTGCAAGTGTCTGTTCAGAGCCTGCTCTGTGTCCCACAGCTCCCTTCTGGAAGCACCGCATGCCTGGCCTACACAGCTTAAATAAGCTGGGTATGCGCGGGAAGGTTCTGTGCATAAAAAACAGCCAGACACAAGCAAAAAAATTTTAAAAAATAAATAAAAAAAAAAAAAAAAGTACACTTTGCAAACACCCACAGCTAGCCTGAAACTCCCCCGACTGGTCACCGCACAAAGGTGTCCAGCCTCTAGCTAAATTGACTGATTGTTACAATCACTGGGACACCCCACAATAATAAGTAAAGGTTTCACTTACCCGTCCAGGTAAGCTTAGAAACTAAGAGCCCAATCTTCACTCTTCACAGCGGGGTTCCTGTCACTTGAGGACCTTCAAGGACTGGGTACCCTTTTCATGTTTAGGGTCCACTCCCTTGGACATGTACAGCACCCTGCAGGAATGCCTTAGCGCTAAGGATGAGCTCCGGTGTGTTCACACACACAGGCGTGTCTCACTGCCTGCGCTAATCACAGGCAGTGAGACATTTCCCGATCTCTGCAGCCGCACATCGGGAAAATGTCTCACTGCCTGTGATTAGCGCAGGGTCGTGCCGACTTCCTGGCGGGCTCGGCACGTGGAGTGTGCGAGCTCATCCTTACTTAGTACTGTGGTGTCCAGGATTCCACTTTGCAGGGTCCAGCGCCAGGAGGCCGCTTTACAGGCAAAACCTTGCAGGATCTTGAGTCTTCTTTGCGAGGTTCGGGTACCATTTATCTAAGCATATAGAGCCTGTGTCAAATGGATCCGATCGGTCAAACCCCTGATTCATTTAAGAACAGTTTGTGGGACTAGAGACCTGAAGCTCAGAGAGCTCAAACAAACCATGCCATCCACCTTGCAGACACTGGTAAAAAACTGAAGTACTTCCGGTGTGGGAGGGGTTATATAGGGGATCCCTTCCTGTCTAAAGACCTTTGGTCTAACAGTGTCCATTCACCTGGAGATGGAGTATAACCCAGCAGGTAATGAATATTAGCCGGACTCTGTGTCCCATGATGTATGAAAAAGAAATTACAGATATTCTTTCTATAGCACATGGATCCTGGTTCAGTCGGTCAAACAATATAACCAAGAAAATAATTATCTCCATAGACTGATTAACTCACCTGCATTTCTTCTACCCATGCAAGAAGCTCATAGACAAATCTGAGGCTACCCTCATCTTCAGAAGATGACAGTGCGAGGAGTTCTGCCCTGCTCATTGGTTTCCGAAACCATGAAGTGGAAGAAGGTGCTGAAGTATTAAGGGTTTGCTGGTGAGATGTGTTCTTGGATGTGGAAGTTTGTAGATCGGAGTTGAAAAGGTTCCCTCTCCTATACAAGTTGGAGTACTCAAGCCTGAGCGTGAGAAGTTCATCCTGAATCCTCAAAACTCTAAACAACAGACAAAAAATGATATTCATTTGTACGGATCTAAAAGTCAAGCACTCCCTCAGATACAAATACTGTTCAAAAGTAGTATTAGCTTCACTACCTCCAACTCTCCCACGCCTTCGGCCGCCAATTCTCCCACTCTCCCCCCCAGATGGTCCAATCTGCACTAAAGGACCTCCTCAGATCAGACTGCGCAAGGAAGCCCACCTCTCAGCTATACTCTCTCAATGGCCTCTCTTCCTACTCTAGAGAAAAACTGAGAAATCAATGGTTGCACGACATCCCAGACTTTGATGATGATTGGGACGACATCTGGGACTTCCCTTTTAGCTCCCTTGTCTCAATTGATCCACTTCAAGATGGTCCACCGTGCATATTTTACCCCACACAGACTACACAAAATGAATTCCAACTACCCCTCTGGGTGCTGGCATTGTGGGGTGACTCCCGGGGACTTTGCCCATATTTTCTGGACTTGCCCGGCCATTGCCGGGTACTGGAAAGAGATATTAACTTTCATAACTCAGGTCACCACTATAAACATTACAACCCTCTATGTCGATTTGCATGCTGGGCTTGATAGAGCATTTGATCCCCACAGTAGCGGGACAAACTCTAGTTGGATTACTTCTATATCATGGCCGCAAAGCCACAGCCATCAGCTGGTGCAAACCTACTCCCCCTCCTCTTTTCCTTTGGAAACAGTCAATAGCTTACCCCCATATAAGGGGTAAGCTATTGACCCATGCTATCAGTTCTGTTTTGTATACCTGATTGCCAGACAACGTGTCCCTTGCAGGGGCCACCCCTTATACCTTTCATAACCAGTGTTATATTGTATTTTGTGTTCTGAAAACCAATACACAGATTTTTCAAAGTAGTCTTAGCATCATTCCTTTTTATATACATGCAAATTGGTCATGCTACAGAACTTATAAAGATGTAGTACTGAGTTCAACATATACCTAATTTTAGCCATCAAGGTACAGGAAAAATCAGTAATGTCTTTTAGACTTGTTTAATTCTATGCCTTCATTTTCTGTCACTTTCCAGATTTTTTTTTTTTGCATGTGCCAAAAGTCAGAGAGTCAAGTCTATGGCAATGCACAGTCATATTTTAAGAAAGCTTTCAAGATGAGATGATTTAAGAAGCAAGACTATGGCGCTGATTTACTAAAACTGGGGAGTGCAAACTCTGGTGCAGCTGTGCATGGTACCCAATCAGCTTCTAACTTCAGCTTGTTCAATTAAGCTTTGACAAAAAAAAAAAAAAACTAGAAGATGGTTTCTATGCAGAGCTGCACCAGATTTTGCACTCTCGAACCCTAGTAAATCAACACCTATATATAGTTTTAAAGCATGCTCAGCTCTCCCCTTGCATATGAAGTCAACCTTTAACACAGTATTGCAATACTGCAGATAGCTGTATCTCGCTGGGATGCCTACTAACAGTTATGACAGTTATAGTGCCCTATCACCCCCATGATGTACTGTTGGAGCCTCCTAAATAAATCCCAGATATGGAGAATGGGCGCACACACGTATACATGTCACCACCCCATCCTACAATGCAGTGCTAAGTGTTTGTACGACTAAGTCTTTTTGGAAAGCCAGTATTTGAATAGAATCTCCCAGGGTGAGGATGACATTAGCAGGGTGCCTACTATTCACACCTTTCATTTGGAAAGACCAAATTACAAGTTTAACCCTGTTTACAGGTTCTTATCAAAAAAATATAACAATTCCAGTACTGTATCTTGTATTTTTAAAGTCTGTAAGTCTTGATAAATTTATGAACGCATGAAAACATTTCATGCATATTATATGTTAGGACCTATTATAAACAAAAGCAATTATGTCACAAAAATATGTTTCCACCGTCACTTCCCTTAGCGCACATCTATAAATAAAAATTGTAATACGAGTAGCAGCTGCTAATAAATTTCACATAAAACCATACAATATGCTTTGTCTACCAAAATAGAAAAAGCTTTAGCAGAGTTGCCATAAAATCTCAAACACAAAGTCATATGATTCCTTTCATCCAAGTGAGTCCATAGCGTTAATTTGAACTCTCATATAGGGGCAGGAAACAATGATCAAAGTTGCTTCAAAGATCCCATCACCACACCTCATGGGGAACCCGACAAGTCGAGCCCATCGTCGCTCATCTCCTGACTCTAATCCTACAATAAAATATCTAGGGCTTCATTAGTTACAGAGTTACGCTATGAGACGGATTGTTTCCATTGCTGGGTACTTCTGACGAGGAAGGTTCCTTATATCGGACTCCTGGTGGAGAGGTTCCCTGTGGGACCCCACGAGGTGTGGTGATGGGACCTTTGAAGCAACTATGATCATCGTTTCCTGCCCTATATGAGAGTTCAAATTGACTCTGGACTCACTTGGATGAAAGGAATCATATGACTTTGTGTTTGAGATTTTATGGCAGCGCTGTTAAAGCTTTATATGTTAGGACCTATAGACTTGGCTAGTAAGGCAGTCCAAAGAAAACCACGAATGAAGGCTGGGTACACATGAGCCGAATATCGGCCAGTATCAGTCTGTTCAACAAGAACTGGCCGACATAAGGTCAGTGTGTGTAGCGGTCATTCCGACAGAAGCCATTCCAATGACTGGCTTTTTTCAAAGGAACATGCTGGAAAATCAGAATCCGATCAGAGCTCACAATTAATGGCTGTGAAATCAATGTGCTCTGGAGAGAGGGCAGACCTCCTGTCAGAAAACAAAGGCACAGCAGGGGAGATCGGCACATTAACATCTAGTGTGTTAGTATGGCGATCTGTGAGCCTTCTTTTCGTTCAGCCCGCTGGGTTAAAAGAAAAAAAAAAAAAGCTTTAGGCATGAACCAGGCTTAAGAGTATATCGATGTCAGACCAATCAAGAGATTATCTCCAAGAAGTCACTATAGGCCATTGCACTCTTTGCCCTTGTTTTTGAAAAAGGCCACTACTGATAAGACTAAATGGTACACAAAAGTTATGTCCTATGAGATGAAAAACATTCCTGATGTATCACCAAGGCCATAGGACCCATTAAAGTATTACCTGAAAGCTAATTCCTCCACCTGGAAGTATTTTTCATCTCTCAGGATCTGCACATCTGCCTGCAGCTGTCGCAGAACACCTTCACTCTCCTGAAGGAAATGGAGAACCTCTTCCTCTTGCTGAGTTCTCTGGCCACATTCAACATTCGCGGCATCCTGAAAAATGTCAAAATACCACCTTAGGGCATGGCAGAAAAGGTACCTATTAACCTTACAGCAGAAACATAAATTAAAAAGGAACTGCAGTCTGCTCACATAATTTGTAATAAAAACACCTACGCCATTCTGATGCTTCCCTCCAACCACTTTGCATATTATTTTATATATACTGGGATTCTGTATTTGCCAAATATGCTGCAGAAATCTCCTTCCACTGAGTCTGGCTGCAACCATTTTAACTGTGGGCACTTCCTGGATTTACACAGGAGGCACACTTCAAGCTCTGCAGCTCTTGACCTTCTTATGACTTACGCCCCCCCTCCTTTCCTGGAAAACTCTAAAGAGAGTGAGAGAGAGCTGTGAATGATGTCATAAGCCTAGGCTTTTTACCAGACAATAAACAGGAAGTGGGCTGTATAAGGTATTTACTGGCAGGAAAAAATGTTTTACTATCCAAAGTTAAAACAACAAGGGCAGAACATTTAATAGATGGAAAGCTGGAAAATGACTGAAGTTCTGCTTTAATCTGGGCTACAGAAAAACAGAATGGCTAAACACAGCTGAACCTGGCTCAACCTAAACACCTGAAAAAGGTGTCAAAAACACTGCTCAGGACTGCACTCTATTTACCAACAAATATAATAGTTTTCATAATTTTATAGAAAGTAAGATAGTTTGCTTATTTGCTTTGGATACTAACAAGGAGAAGAGATAATAATCAGTGAATAGTATAATAGAAACGATGTAATTGCCCTCACATGACTAAGACTTTCCAGTAAATTATATACTATTTAATCTTGAATCAAAAATAATATTAGAATGTATAAATATTCTATGCGCAAGAGCTACAGTCTAAAGTGCAGTGACTTTATCACTTACTGATTGTAGTGTATTCCTCGCTAGCGTCAGTTTTTCTTCACAAGTCAGGCAACCATTCTGGATCTTGTTCGCAATGTGCAGAAGCAGTTCAAGTCTGAAGATATAGAACAATCCATGGTTACTCAATGTATACATGAAAAATATGTATATATGAAAAATATCCATAATCACACTAGAAAACCTACCTCTCCACTGCTGGTCGCAGGACTTTCTCCCTCTCCAGCATAGATAGTATGAGTTTTCCCCACAGTTCCTCCACATCATTAGGATGAAAGGATGGCGGGAGCTTGATGCGGCCAAATTCAATCCAAGTCTTACATAGGTAACAAAGTCAAAATATAGAACGATTAAAGTTTTTTTTTTGTTTTTTTTTGGGGGGGGGGGGATTCTTTTTTTTGGGGGGGGGGATTCATTTGAAAAATCCACTCTGCCTGTAAAATATGGATGAATGCTAATGGCCATTTTCTTTCTACCTGTATTGCTTGTAGAGGCAATGGTTCCCGCTGCTGTGTCTCTACCAATAAGGAGGCAGAGAGCCGGGAGAGCAGCATTTCTCATGCACATTGCTGGATCGAGATGTGGCTCTGGTAAGTATTGGTCAAAGGCCACAGTAAAAGACAGCATGAAACATTGATTAAAGTGCAATCAAAATCTTTTGTAAAGCCTAGTACACACAGGCCATCGTCGGGTTCAATAGAAACCGGCCGACATTCGGCCCATGTGTACTGGAGTCAGTCCAACAGAAGCTGGTCTGCAGATTGGCCAATGGCTGAAAGCGCTGACCAGAGGGTTCTGGCAGGGGAGCAGTCCCCCTGTCACAATACAATAGAACAGCAGGGAAGATAGCTGTACAAACATCAGATAGTTAGTAAAATGGCTCCTGTCAGGTTTTTTTTTTTTTGTTCAACCCAGCAGGGCTGAACAAAAAAAAAAAAAAAAAGAAAAAAAGAAAACTACTGTGTACTAGGCTTAAGTGTACACAGATTTACGTCTTCAGGGTTCAATAAGCTCCAAAAGAGCACTAATGAGCCCAATAACCACTTGATTACTGCATGGGTAACTGAAGATAATAGAAAGGGAAAAACAGAAATAAGTGAGCACAGTACAAAATGTGCAGGACTAAACCTGAAAAAGGGTGGGTAAGACAACATGAATAATAATAATAATAATAATAATAAAGTGGAAAAAATAATCTAGGTAAAAGGGAAACCCTGAAAACGAAAGCAAAAGTCAGCCGCTGAATAGCTAACAGACAAATCTAAACATTTACCTGTAACATCTGATATATCTTCTGTATTTGGGCTTTCTCTAGCTCTTTTGCAGGAATTTCAGTTTCTTTTACATGTACATACTGATTATAAAGTGCCTTTAAAGAAATAAAAATGAAATATGTGAATGTGTACTGTGTTCCGAGGCATACCTTCCTCTTTATGATGGCCAGTGTCATCCAAATTACCTTTAACTCCACAGGGTTCTGTGGGAATGATTTGTCAGACATCAATAGTACATGTTGTCGGATCCACTGTGTAAGGGACATAACTCTTTCCTGATATTCCAGCCAGCGAGAATCTACTTCCTACAACAAGAAAGCAAAGCACAGGTATAAACAGCTAACCACTGCCAAGGCCTCTAAATAACATCAAGGTCAGAGATGTGCAGCAAAACACAGCAACCATCCACCATTATCTTTTCAGATTTTTTATTCCAATCAGCCAAATAAAGCTGATTTGTGATTAGAGCCCTTAGCACATCGGTCTTTCAGTACTTTTTTCATAATGAGAACTTACAGTGGCACTGATCCCCTCTCCTCCTTCTGGGACTTTGGGAAAGCCGTCATATATAGAAGAGACATACGTGATCACAGACTTCTCATCTGGTGAAGCTACATCCACATCTAAAAGAGTATATATAAGCATAATAAATAACAAAAATAATAATTAAGTAAAACCAGCCTCTTCCTAAAAATATGTAGAGACGTCCAAAAAAGCTGCACATACCTTCAGAATCTAATAATCTAGTGACACCCAGGCTCTCTGCTATTTCAAATGCTTGCTCTAGGTTTTCCCGGTTACTCTGAATTTCTACTTTTTGCATGTCTACCAGGTCAGGTCTGAAGGCAAGAGCACAAAGGTTAGATCTCTTCTTTACAGTAAGTAGCACACAGGAAGACCATAGGAAATAAAGATGTACCTACCTATACCGGTGTATAATGGCATTGAACATTTTGCCATCACTCCAGCAGGAAGTAAAGTTGGTGCACTTCACCCCAACATATCCCGCCGTCACCTTCTGCGTCCATAGGAGCAGCTTCTCCTTGGCAGACATATCTCCTGATTCCCCGCTAACATAAATATCAGAGATCTGCAGACAGTGAGATCACAAACCTCATCAGTTCTGTAACACTGCTCTTTCTCTCCTCACACTGCATAAATTAAAGTGTTAGGATTCACACCAACTACATGTTCTGAGTATGTGCTGAGATCATTTTCACAAAACCCGTCCTAGAAAGGAGTTTACTACTGCATACTTCTTAACAGAAAACATTTTGAAACAAATTCATTCAATGACTGCTCCCAGTGAATGAAAATCATGTCTGACAATGCATATCTGTGTACCGTTCTAGAATATTAAATGGCAATGTACAATAAGGAGACTATGACGAACAGGAGGGGTCTCTGAGAAATCCCACCTTCTCTGAATGTGACAGGGGCTCACTGCAGTATCCGGAAGATGAAAGGTCAGGTCCCCAGGACTGTGTGCTGGGTATTGCTTTGGGAGTTTTAACCTGTTCTTGGAAAGACAAGCGGAGGTCAGTTTCTGCACTACAGACGGTCCTGATGCCGACAGCATTTTCCAGAGCTCCATCATGGACAGGAATTAGAATAGCTCTGCTATTACCGGCACAGTCAAACTCCACCATGGTGCTGATTGATCGCTGCTTCTGGTCTGCTGGGTTGTCCACTATATGAGCTATAACTGTGGTTCCTGGCGGTGGAGATTCCGGAGTAGGTAAGGGAGTCAGTAGCTGAGCTCTGTGTACAATCCCATGCAATGTCTCTCTCACCTGAAGCAGTCTCCCCCCTTCTTCCTCATCATCCTGTATAGTGTGTGAGCTTTCAGCAACTTCAATAGGTGCAGGTGTATTGCTAAATAAATCCTGAGTCTCTAGGTTTTCCACCTTCTGTGGAGCCATTGCATCCCTTTCTTCAGCCTGATCTTTTTTCTTCCTCCTGAAGCGTCTTTTTTTTTTCCCAGACTGGGGCTCCTTCTCTGTCCCTGGTCTTGGCTCCTTCGGCTTCCGAACACAGCTGACAGAATTCCCCATGTCTCCAGTGCATTTATACAGCATTGACGATGCTGGCATTCAGAAAGGAAGAGGGCTCACACCTCACAGAGCATCACCTTCCGCTTGCAATTTACATATGTCCATACATTCTCCTCTCTCATCCCAGCAACTGATGCATGCCTAAGACAGACATCTTACAGACTGAGACATCTCCCTGCATCTCCCTCTGCAGTGTTCAGATCACAGGCACCTTACATCAAGCCTACAGCTGATTGGATGCGCCTTTCTCTGTATTAGTGAGGTAGCTTAACCCCACCCTGCATGGGTTGAGGAGGGGGAGAAATGGCTCAGGAGGGTGGGGAGTAAAGAGCATTGTGCAATAAAACCGAAGATGCTACGTGAAGCTTATACAAAGGACCTCAGATGCACACACAAAAACTTCAAGTATGAAGGGAATAAACATATTCTCATGCTGGATAATTAGTCAAATGATTTTATTTATGGAGTTTGTTCATGTCTTTCCAAAGTCTATAGATTTTTATTATACATGATAAAATCTCCTTAAGTTTTAAAAAAAAATAAAACCATGGAATAGCTTTACAGGGAAAAATAATAAAAATTATGGCTAAGGCAATGAACATGTATAGGTTTTATGTTGTATGTAAGACACATAATTGCAAGTGCTGTTCTGCTTCCTGAAACATATAGATCTCCAGCATGCTAATACAGCAACAAGCTCACCATTTATACCAGTGTCTGCTAACAAATATTACACTACAATGCCCCAACCAAAGTCACACAAGCAAATTGTAGGGCTGGTTTACACAGAAGCCAATAAAATCACCAGCATTCCATGCCATACTCAGCACATTCAAAAGGACTAAAGGGGGCTGCACTGGTGCCAGTCACCAGTAAGCCCAATAAACTGTAGCCATTGAAGAACAATTTGTCTCTCATCTTCAGTGACAGGCTCAATGGACGTGTAAACAGATTCACAAATAACACTGACTGAACATTTGATTAAATACAGTATATGCAGACTTGCTTTATAAAGAATCATAAAATGTATGAATAACAAATTATTTGGATTCCTAAATTGCGTCATTCATTATGCATCACAAAGCCCTGTAAGCAAATATTTAGGGGAAAAACAATTTGGCAACTTGCATTAGCTATATGATTCTCTATTGCTTCACATCATTACTGATCATCATGCCACTTTTCATTTACTATGTCACTGTTTTTAAACATATCATCATGCAAACAGCAATGGTACTTTTTTTTTACATTTCCCCAAGACCATAAAGGACATCCCCATCTAATTAAAGCAGTTATTTGCCCTGTTTAAAAAAAAATTAAAAGGTCAGCAGCTACAAATACTGTAGCTGCTGACTTAAAAAACCTACCACTACATGTATATAATACCACATACATGTCCTTGCCTCAATGATCAAAATCCAGTTATACCTCAGAAGATTTCTATCATGCCTTCTGGACTCATCTAAAAAAAGATTTTAGAGGACACAATGGGGTTCATTTATAAAGAATTTACATAGCTTTTCACCCACTAAAAGTGCATTTACAACTGTGCAAACTAAGCAAAAAGCAAATGTTTTTACTCTATACCCTGTGCTGTTCATTTGTTTGTTTATTATCGATTTTACATGGAACATACCGCTGTTTCATCAGAATTTGTAACGGAAGTGACGTTCCGTCGCCATCTTGCTACACCCCGCACTCCTCCACAGTAAGGATACACGGAGAAGGGGACAAGCGGACATCTTGTTACACCCACCGGAGTTT
Source organism: Lithobates clamitans (assembly GCA_037952925.1). Lineage (NCBI taxonomy): Eukaryota > Metazoa > Chordata > Amphibia > Anura > Ranidae > Lithobates > Lithobates clamitans. Next base: position 1,418,390 of record JBBGZY010001858.1, read on the forward strand.
TGCATTTTAGCGTTATTTTTAACAGTAAACAGAGCTAATATGGTGAAATACAGTAGTTAGAAATCCGTCAGACTGTTTACATGTTGAATTATAAAAGCAGCAGTCTTCTGTCAGATTAGCAAACCTGTGAAATCAGCAGGTTTGCTGAATCTTTTAAAACTTGTAAACAGTCCAACGGATTTCTAAATACTGTATTTCACCTTATAAGCTCCATTTACTGTTAAAAATAAGTGCAAAACGCAAATCTCCGGTGGGTGTAACAAGATGTCTGCTTGCCCCCTTCTCAGTGTATCCTTACTGTGGAGGAGTGTGGGGTGTAGCAAGATGGCAGAAACAAAACGTCACTTCCATTACACATTCTGACGGGTCGCCTAATCTGACGAAACACCCCATTTGGCCACTAGATAGTACTCATAGTAATTTTTTTAAATACCTACATCTAGTGGCCAAATGCTGTATTTTCCATTTAAAATCAAAGATTTACAATCAAAAGCACAGGACATAGCCCAATAACATTCACTTATTTGCCGCATTTGCACAGAACAAATCTACATGCACTTTTACTGAGTCAATGGCTACGCAAATTCTTTAAAAAATTAACCCGAGGTAACTACCCAAACACTGAATACTGGACCTACGAGGAACAATGGAAAAAACAATGGAAAAAGTTGCGCTAATATATAAGATAGAAACCTAAACAAACCTTAAGTGGATAATAGTAATATTCATAAACACAAATTAATAAATCTGAGAAGAAACAGAATGTGTAGCAGTGTAAATACGTGCATACGTGCAAAAAAGTAGCAGAAATTATTGTCCCCTTGGCTGCCAAGAAGGCATTCCTACACAAATAGATATACCCTTAACCCACAACTTTGAATCTCTTCTTAGATAAACTACTGTTTATATTCTAAATAGTATGGAAACAAACACACAAATTATTTGATGAAACTAATTAAAAATCCATTCCTGGAGTACGGTACAGGACAATGGTAAGTATTTATAGACCCTGGGTTATAGGCTAATACCATTAGGTGATTGGACACTGGCAAAGCTTGCAAGGACACTCTCCTTGGGTACCACCCCTAAAACCCTACCCCAATCCATGAGTCTTCAGTTTTGTAGCAAGCAATGCAGAGTAACCAACAAATGAAAAGGGAGGGTGGCCTGTGTCCTGTACCTCTGATACAGAGTTTACAGATAAGCCAAAATGTCTCTTTCCTTAATCATATGGATCAGTACGCTGGAAAAGTATTCATAGACCCTGGGACATTCCCAAGTAATAAAGGAGAAGAGTGGGCAACAATTAAGCAAACAGAACTGTACCAACAGGCCCAACAACAAAGGCCAACAGATCTAACTTCAGAGTGCCGCTGCAAGAACCCTTCAGCCAAAGGCTTCATCCACAGAATATTGGATATCCACCTAGTAGAACTTTGAGAAAGTATAAGCAGAGAGCCAAAATGGCGGCCTAAAGCGGAGTACACACAGGCCGAATGTCGAGGGACATCAGCCTGTTAAAAAAAAAAAAAATGTCCGGCCCTTGTGTATGTCGGTCTGTCCGACAAAGCTGGCCTTTCTTCCGGCTTCTGTCGGATGTGCACGCTGGAAAACCAGAATCCGACCGTCTCCCGATCAGCGCTCTCAGGCAATGCCAGAAAGAGCGCTAATTGAAGTGTTCTGGTGGGGGCACAATGGCTCAGGGGGAGAGATCACTGAACTAACCTTGCATGGTTAGTACAGTAGCACCGACCGGAGCGGTTAGGTTTTTTTCTCGCTTAACCCGCGCTGGGCTAAAGAGGCCTAGTGCCAAAATGCCGCCGAAACCCTAAATGACCTGGTGAAATGAGCACATAAAAGCATAGGAGGAGATTTGTTCTTGAGAGTAAAGCTCTAACGATCAGATTTCTTATCCATGCCGCAACACTGGACTTGGAAACAGAATGTTCCTTGGAGGATTTTTAGGACAGGAAAAATAGGGAATGTCTGATCAAAGCTGTAGCTTTGAAGTAGACTCTAATGGCTCAGAATACATCAAGACAATGAAGAGAGGTTTCCTCATTGAGGTGGAAGACAAATACCATCTTGGAAAAAAAAAAAAGGTCTTTACAAGAAAGTTCAAAGCCAGAGGTTGTGAAGGAGGATAAAGGGCTTTGAGAGAGAGTAGATCTTGTCTCATGGAAAGATGCAAGGGATCATCTGCTATATGTATATATACCAGGTTCTTCTGGCTCAATTTAGTCAATTAGAATCAGGGTTTTCCTCTCTTGCGCAATCTTTCTGAGCAGACAAGACAGAATTTGTACTGAATGGACGGTGCATAATGGCCTGAACTGAGATCACAGAATTATTAAGAAATCTGAGGCTAGGGCTAGAGGATTGCTGCCCCTGGATACAGAGGAAGTTTGTTATTGAATTTTGAAGCTAGGATGTCTATATCTGGAGTCCAATTTCTGCCATATCAGATTAAAGATGTCTGGGTTTGGGCCCATTTTCTTTGATCTAGGCAGTGGCAGCTGAGTTAGTCTATTTTCCAGTTTTGCACTCCTGGGATGTGGACTGCAGAAATAGCTAGGCAGTGAGTTTACAAGATTATCAGCCTTGCTTTCTTAAAGGGCTCTACCAAAACCCCCCTTGATAACTTAGGTAGGTGACAGTTGGGGCGTTGTCTGACTGCACCCCGATTGGGTGTCCTTACAAAAGGAGGCTGGAATGTTGCAGAGCTATCTGAACTGCTCTGAGCTCCAATGCTTTCAGTGAAGCCTATGAGAGCAGGAAGAGAGGAGCTGCTGACAGGAACAGCACTGGATCATGAGGATTGAGGGGCAGAAGGGAAAAAGAGCTATGAGAAAATTATTTACCTTAATGGAGAGAAAGCACTATAACAGTATTAAACCCAAAACCAAAAAGGTATTTTAAAATGGAGCTTACCATTCATAGATGTGGTGACTGCATCAGTTTTCTTTTCATTGGCTTCCCCCCCCCCTTTATTTTCATCTGGTGATCTGGCCAATGACACACCTCCTGTATTAGTGACACACAACTCTGGAGGTGCGCACAGGAGCAGTCAGTCAGGTGGGGGGGGGGGGGTGTAATGTATTAGCGAATCTAGATACCCTAATGAACTGAAGCCAAACTTCAGCACACACTTTATAATCAGTTACAGTAAACAGATTTTTTTTCCCTTTTGCCATAAATGTTTTGCATGAATCACTTCTGCCAGTGTTAAAGTGGTTGTTAGGCCACTTTCACATCTTCATACCATCCCCTCTGTGTTCTAATCCTGTGTGCCCCTGTGTGAGCGATTTATAAAAAAAAAAAAAGCCTGCTATACCTCATTTCAGAGCTCTTCTCAGCGATCACATGATCCTCTGGCTTTCTTCTCTCCCCGTCTGACAGATGTAGTGGGCGGGGCCGAGATTCGCACGCTGACATCAGTTGGGTGAGGAGAGAGGGAGCCAGCCGATCATGTGATCGCTGAGAAGAGCTCTGAAATGAGGTATAGCAGACGTTTAATCACTCACACAGGGGCACACAGGATTAGAAAACAGAGGGGATGGTATGAAGATGTGAAAGTTATTTGAGCAGCAGGAGCTGCGGGGATGGGCACTGTCAAAAGCTGACAGTGAGAGGGAAGGGGGAGAGAGCACAGAGGAGACAGATAGCAGGCTGCGGATGACGGAGGCACGTATGGTTAACTCCGGTGCCAGGGCTCAGCAGCCCTAATATATCGGGGTCAGCATACAGGGTGGAGGGTATAGCCAGGCAGGATCAGCCAGATATTACAGGTGTTACAGGGGGCCAAATGACACCGCACAAGCACTGTGCTGCATAAAATGCTTTGAAAAGGAACAGAATCTTTTTTTTTTTTTTTGGGTTAAAAACGCTTTAAGTGCTTTTTCTCATCCATGTAAACTGATACATTCTGCTGGAGAGCTTGTGCTTTTGAAAAACAACAAACTTGCTGGCTGGTTCACCAGATGAAAATATAAGAAAGAAAGCTTCAAAAAGGAAACAAATGCAGCCATCACATATAAGCGTTAGTAAGCTGCAATATAATAAATGTTTGCTTTTGGGTTTATTACCGCTTTAGGGTAAAAAAAAAACATTTCGCCTTTATAACCACTTTAAGCAAAGATTTTAGAGTGAAAAATCTGTTTGGAATGATCCACTTGTCATAGACAGCACACTTTATACAGTCCCTTGCAAAAGTATTCACCCACCCTTGGCTTTTTACCCATTTTGTTACATTACAGCCTTTAGTTCAATGTTTTTTTAATCTGAATTACCGTATTTATCGGCGTATAACACGCGCCGGCGTACAACAAGCACCCAAGTTAAGGAGGGAATTTTAAGGAAAAAAACTTTTAGGAGTAAAGTTTAAGGAAGAAAAACTTACATTAAAATGCCCATCAATGCAGCGTTATCGGTGTCCATCTGCAGCCTTGTCAGTGTCAGTGCAGCCTTGCCCCAATGTCCATCTGCAGCCTTGTCAGTGTCAGTGCAGCCTTGCCCCAGTGTCCATCTGCAGCCTTGTCAGTGTCAGTGCAGCCTTGCCCCAGTGTCCATCTGCAGCCTTGTCAGTGTCAGTGCAGCCTTGCCCCAGTGTCCATCTGCAGCCGTGTCAGTGCAGCCTTGCCCCAGTGTCCATTGCAGCCTTGTCAGTGCAGCTTTGCCCCAGTGCAGAATTGTCAGTGCAGCCTTGCCCCAGTGTCCATTGCAGACTTGTCAGTGCAGCTTTGCCCCAGTGCAGCCTTGCCCCAGTGTCCATTGCAGACTTGTCAGTGCAGCTTTGCCCCAGTGCAGCCTTGTCCGTGCAGCCTTGCCCCCCCCGTGCAGCCTTGGCCCCCCCCCGTGCAGCCTTGGCCCCCCCCCCGTGCAGCCTTAGACCCCCCCCCGTGCAGCCTTGCCCCCCCCCGTGCAGCCTTGCCCCCCCCCCCGTGCAGCCTTGCCCCCCCCCCGTGCAGCCTTGCCCCCCCCCCGTGCAGCCTTGCCCCCCCCCGTGCAGCCTTGCCCCCCCCCGTGCAGCCTTGCCCCCCCCCGTGCAGCCTTGCCCCCCCCCCCGTGCAGCCTTGCCCCCCCCCCGTGCAGCCTTGCCCCCCCCCCGTGCAGCCTTGCCCCCCCCCGTGCAGCCTTGCCCCCCCCCCGTGCAGCTTTGTGGGATCGCCGCGACCCCTGCCGTCATACACAGCCCTGTGTAAATTAAAATATGGCGCCGAGACTGCAGGGACTCGGCGGAGCGCTGATACACATAGCCGAGAGTCCTCGGGTTTTCTCGGCGCCGCTTACAGTCCCGCCCAGTTCCGCCCTATGGGCGGAACTGTAAGCGGCGCCGAGAAAACCCGAGGACTCTCGGCTATGTGTAGCTCCGCTCCGCCGAGTCCCTGCAGTCTCGGCGCCGTATTTGAATTTCCACACGGCTGTGTATGTCGGCGGCGATCGCAGCAATTGCCGCGATCGCGCCGATCACACACAATTGGGGGTGGATCGGCCTATAACACGCACCCACGATTTTCCCCTGATTTTGAGGGGAAAAAAGTGCGTGTTATATGCCGATAAATACGGTATATGTGATGGATCAGAACACAATAGTCTAAGTTGGTGACGTAAAATTAGAAAAATATATACATAAAACTATTTTTCAGAAATAAAAAAAACTGATATTTGGCATGTGCGTATGTTGAGTTGAGTTGCATCTTGATATAGTGCAGTCATTTACCCCGTGGGATCTCGACGCACTTGTATTCACCCCCTTTGTTATGAAGCCCATAAAAAGCACTGGTGCAACCAATTACCTTCAGAAGTCACATAATTAGCGCATTGATGGCCACCTGTCAGCAAGAGGCACCACTAACCAAACACTGCCATGAAGACCAAGGAACTCTCCAAACAACTAAGGGACAAAGAAGTACAAGTCAGGGTTAGGTTATAAAAAAAAAAATCCAAATCTTTGATGATCCCTAGGAGCACCATCAAATCTATCATAACCAAATGGAAAGAACATGGCACAAAAGCAAACTTGCCAAGAGACGGCCGCACACCAAAACTCACGGACCGGGCAAGGAGGCCAATAATCAGGGAGGCAGCACAGAGACCTAAGGTAACCCTGGAGGGGCTGCAGAGTTCCACAGCAGAGACTGGAGTATCTGTACATAGGACGACAATAAGCCATACGCTCCATAGAGTTGGGCTTTATGGCAGAGTGGCCAGAAGAAAGCCATTACTTTCAGCAAAAAACAAAATGGCATGTTTTGAGTATGCGAAAAAGCATGTGGGAGACTCCAAAAATATATGGAGGAAGGTGCTTTGGTCTGATGAGACTAAAATTTAACTTTTTGGCCATCAAAGAAAACCCTATGTCTGGCGCAAACCCAATACATCACATCAACCAAAGAACACCATGTTTTCCAGCAGTCGGCACTGGGAAACTGGTCAGAGTTGAGGGAAAGATGGATGGTGCTAAATACAGGGATATTCTTGAGCAAAACCTGTACCACTCTGTGTGTGATTTGAGGCTAGGATGGAGGTTCACCTTCCAGCAGGACAATGACACCAAACACACTGCTAAAGCAACACTTGAGTGGTTTAAGGGGAAACATGTAAATGTGTTGGGATGGCCTAGTCAAAGCCCAGACCTCAATCAAAAATCTGTGGTCAGACTTAAAGATTGCTGTTCACAAGCGCAAACCATCCAACTTGAAGGAGCTGGACCAGTTCTGCAAGGAGGAATGGGCAAAAATCCCAGTGGTAAGATGTGGCAAGCTCATAGAGACTTATCCAAAGAGACTTGGAGCTGTGATAGCCGCAAAAGGTGGCTCTACAAAGTATTGATTTTAGGGGGGTGAATAGTTATGCACATTTACTTTTTCTGTTTTTTTGTCCTATTTGTTGTTTGCTTCATAACACAAAAACAAAAACCTCTTCAAAGTTGTGGGCATGTTCTGTAAATTAAATGATGCAAATCCTCAAACAATCCATGTTAATTCCAGGTTGTGAGGCAACAAAACACGAAAAATGCCAAGGGAAGTGAATACTTTTGCAAGGCACTGTATCTGTTCGTAAAAAGAGAAGGCTTTAAAGGTTTTTGCAGGTCTCTTTGTACTCAAAAGGGCATCGCTGCAAGATGCCAAGGCTATTTTGGATGACAGCAATAAGCCTTTTCACATGAAGCTCCCTCTTCAATATAGTGGCATTCTGGGGAAGAAAACTCTTCCGCAGCTTCCTCCAATACTGCCTTGATGTTCTCATGCCTTTTCTATGGCATGCTTATCAAGATCTGACTCATGTAGAGAAATGGGAGTAGGAGAAGAGGCGTGGCGTTCTTGAGCCACCAGCAATGATGGCTGTATTAAGGGGTACCTGTTGCATACCTGAAATAGAGCTATAAATGGAGCTAGAGATGTAGTATGCAGAAAGCAGAAGGAAAATGCTGTAATTTATTGAAGCTTCTGGAAGAAGTGCCTATGTACCTTAGAAGGGCTATAGGCGGAAAAAATTGGATTTTTCTGTCATGCTTACCTGTAAAATCCTTTTCTTTGAGTACATCATGGGACACAGAGTTAGGCCAATATTCATTACCTACTGGGTTATACGCCAGCTCTAGGTGAATGGACACTGGTAGACCAAAGGTCTTTAGACAGGAAGTGATCCCCTATATAACCACTTCCCATACAAGAAGTACATCGCTAGCACTGAATCCTCAAAAAAGAGGGAAGGGATCTCTGTGTCCCATGATGTACTCAAAGAAAAGGATTTTACAAGTAAGTATGACAAAAAAAATCCTATTTTCTTTTTCATACATCATGGGACACAGAGTCAGGCTAATATTCATTACCTGCTGGGATGTCCCAGAGCAATAGCCTTAAGCGGAGGGAGAAACCCTGCCAAACAATAGCCATCAGACCTTATACGTCAGCCCGCAGTACACTGCGGCTGAAAGCAGAATCCTCGGCTGCTCAAACATACACTTGATAAAATTTTATGAAAGTATGCACTAAAGACCAGGTGGCAGCCTTACAAATCTGATCCACAGACACCTGGTGGCGAAAAGCCCAGGAGGTCCCTACGCCCCTGGTAGAATGAGCTCTCAGCCTAAAAGGGAGGAGGTTTACGTTTCAGACCATAGGCCTTAATGACCAATTGACAGGCCCAATTGGCAATGGAAGCTGCCGTCCCCCTCTTGGGTCCTTTTGGTAAAACAAAAAAAGGGGCTAATCTCCGCAGATCTAGACATATAAGTATCAAGGCTAACTTTGTACCGGTGCTTAGAGACACAAGGCTATCCAAGTACAGAGTCCTTTAGTCCCATGCTGTCAGGATGTTGAGTTGTATCCATCTTGAATGAAATAGAGCATACAGTACTGCCTCAAAAAGTACTATCATCACCCAACACCCTCATGAAGAAGTGACTAGAGGGATTATCCAGGGAACTCAACTTCAGTACCTTTGAACAAAGCTTTTATTGGTGATAAAAAAACTCATGCCAGGGCTGTGTCCATGATGAGGCCCAGATATTCCAGGCAGTACCATAACTCCAGGGTCGACTTCTTAGAATAGAGGACGCAGCCAAGTCCTACAGGACCTCACCATCTGTTGCACATTGGCCCGGATACCATCTCCCAATTGCTCCCTCAGGAGGAAATCATCCAGGTACCCCACAATGGGAATCTTTCAAGCTTGCAGAAGAGCCAAATTCAGGGCCAGCATCATTGTGATAACTCACAGTGCCGTGGCCAGACCAAAAGTCAGAGCTACAAACTGAAAAGTTTGTTCACCCACCAGAACGTGAAGGTGGTGCTGATGCATGGAAATATAGGAATGCGAAGATAGGCATGCATGACGTCCACCATGGTCAAGAAATCCCAAAAAGTGTAAGCTGTAAGCTCTTGAGATGAGTTGCCTTCTCCACCTGGCAATAGTGGATTGTGAAGCAGGATGCACTTTGCATGACAACAAAACAAAGAGAATCCATCTTTCTAATAGAGGCTGTGGATTTTAGATAGACTCTGATTGCGCTTTATTGTGTAGATGTTGTCAGAGCTATCTCATTTGTGTGCTTAGGAGCAGGGCACAAACACAGAAGGATTGTGCCTTTGTTAAAGGAGTTGTAAAGTCTCGATGTTTTTCGCCTTAATGCATTCTATGCATTAAGGTGAAAAACCTTTTGTGGTGCAGCTGCCCCCCCAGAGCCCCCCTTTTGCTTTCCTGAACCCGATCTTTCCAGCGAGGAGAACAAGCTCAGCAGCTCCAGACGCTTTCTCGGGTTCGCATTGGATAGATTGATAGCAGCGGGAGCCATTGGCTCCCGCTGCTGTCAATCACATCCAGTGACACAGGAGCCGCGGGCAGGGCCGGGTCCAGTTGTCTGTGTCAATGGACACAGCAGCAGGACTCGGCAGCACGCCCCCTGTAGTGCCCCCATGGAATGCGGCTCTCCGTGGGGGACACTCAATGCGGAGGAGCAGCCGGGGTAGTTCCTGTACAGTAAAAAGAACCAAGGAAGCATAGGGCACCGTAACTGATGTCTAATCCAAGGAACACCTTAAATAAAAGGTTTTTACAAAGGAAAACGAAGACAGAGATTTTTGGAACAAATTAAACAAGACCAAAACCTGTACCCTCAGGCCCCTTTCACACTGGGCTGTCCATTTTGACGGACTCCGCTTGCTCAGCAGGGACGGATCCGTTGATCCCCGCTGAGCCGGCGGATGACAGGTCTGTCTCTGCTCACTGTGCAGGGACGGACCTGTCAGAGCCCCACTCTCCTCTATAGGGGATCGCATGAAAACAGACTGCCTGTCTGTTTTCATCCGATGCACCAGACGGATGGAAAATAAATAGGGTTCCCATCTGTCTGCAAGTCAGCAGACATGTCACCGCTGACATCCGTCGCTCCACAGAGATGCATGGAGCGTTCGTTTAGGTCCGCCTGAAAAACTGATCTGAAAAACTGACAGGCGGACCTAAACGGTCCGCATGTGTGAAAGAGTCCTAAGAATACTTAACCCCTTTGCGCCAGCGCCTCCTGGCTCTTTAAGAGGTTTCAGATACCGGGAGGCAGGTCGGAGTTTATGATCATGTGACCGCCGTGATTTGCGGTCACAGTGATCACATGAACGGAAAGCTCCCAATCATTTCATGCTTTCCATTAGCCGCCAGTAATGGAGTCGGGAGTGCGCAGGGCGCGCGCTCTCGGCACAGCTGTGTCTGCTAATTGGTACGCAAATATGTAGCCAAAGCCCAACCACCAAGAGGCCACAAGTTTGCATATTGTGGGCGCCTAGGGGTTAAGTTCAAATTCTGGTGAAGTCCTGATTGTAGAAAGGACAGAATGCAAGGCACAGACAATCTCTGATTGAAATACTTGTGCTGACATCAAGCAAAGTAGGATTTTTAGGTACAATACTACATTTTTCTGCAATTGGCTTTTTTTGGCATTAAGTAGGATTGACAGAATTAGAGATGCCCCTGTCAAAGACATGGGTTTAAAAAGCCATGTCATTTTTTTTAATCAGGTACATTTTATTTTATTGAAAAGACAAGACAAAAGATATCACAGTGCACAGACAAGGCCTACAAGCCCAATATAAAATAGTGCAGGAGATGTATAAAAACTTTAGACATATTAATACATGGGGCATTCGCACCCAATTAGCAACTTTCCATACATACACAAACATCTGGTATATCAAAAATCTAAACACAGTATAAAACAAAAGAAAGCCAAAAGAAAAATGAACAAAAAACAACATACTGGAAAAATAAGTATATGTAGACCAATAACCACACTGCGCTGGCACACTGGGACCAGACAATGAGAGAAAACAGAACCCACTCTGCATCTGAACATAGTGGCATGTGCGTGCCCTGTAGCAACAACAGAATGTCCCACAGTACCCTCTAATGGCACTACCAGCTAGAACCTGCAGCTCACAGACCTGGTGGGGAAACCTCAGCCCGTGCTATTAGTCCCACTAAAGACAGACCAGAAAACTGCCACGGCTATACAACATTGAGGCTCAGTAGAGAAGCACAGTTAAAGTTTATATATGTATTGAAGCAGAAGAGCTCTCTCAGCAGAAGGGACCGGTCTATCACCTAAGGACACCAGCAAAAAATGAGACAATGTTGGTAATAGCAGAGGTTATGCTGGTCAGTGTCAAGCTTTGCCATTGTCTAATCACCTAGTGGTGGAGTATAACCCAATAGTCTAAGAATTAACTCCCCTATGTCATGTGATGTATGAAAAAGAAAAAAGCGAGGTCTCATGGAGCAGGGTAAGATTTTGGGGCTATAAACAAGAGGGCATATACAAAAGCTGTATTATACAATTAAAATTGTACTTTTCTTCTGCGTGTTGCTGATGTATATTTCCCCTCACTTCCTGCCTGCCAAAATGTTGGCACATTATCATTTCCCTTTGCTACAATATATGTTAAATGCAGAAGCACCATACTGTTGTAGTTTATATTTGTGCCCACATTGCTTTAATTAAATTCCCAATTCTACCAAACAGCTGTTTAAGTAGATAAAAATCATAATAAAACAATCTAAATGTTCTGGCAATTCACTTACCTGAAAGTGAAGGATTATGGTCCAAATTAGCCCAAGGGTGAGTTTTGGGTTCCCGTCAGTGATATCGTCATTCCGGATATTAACCAATTTCACCTATACACAAACATGTAAAATGGTATCTTCAAGATATTGCAGACCCTGTTAAAATGTTAACTTATTGATGTCCCTCTATGACTTCTCAAAAATAACAGTATGTTTTTTTACTCAAAACATCAAAGTCCAAAGTGTCTACATCACAGTAGCATTGTGATATACCTGTGTTCAAAATAGAGTAAATATTGCCTTTTAAATAATTCCACCATAAATAATGTAAAAAACAGTGATCGGTTTCCCAAAAAACTCCCCAAAAAACTAATGATTCTTCAACACACCACCTCTAGTGCGCAAGTGATCCCTCTTCCCTTACAGAAACGCACTCACCAGAGTGCCATGCCTTCTACTCTCATAGTTGGCATAGCTCGCTTGCGTGATTGAATACCAGCTGTCAGATCTGTAAACATTACCATGTTTCTCCATCAGACACATAACTGGCCATTCACATATGAGGAAAGATGCCACCAATGAACCAACCAATACCAATAAAATAAGCAATGAAATAGACCTAAATTTAAAAAAAGTGGAAAACCATTCACAAATGTAAATTCAACTGTGCGCTTATCAATAAAACCGACTTGAAATAGCATCAGGTCATCGCCCAGCATGGTAAAAAACTGAACAGGCTCACTACCTCCAGACTCCTCAGACAAAGCTCCGCGTCACTTCTGGTTCCAGTCCTGATGTCACTTCTGGTCGTCACGTAGCCACACCCCGATGCTCACTTCCGATTTTATCACAACCCCGAAAGGCGTCAGGGCGGAAGTAACCTCCAGACCAGAAGCGATGTGGATCACTGTCCAAGGAATCTGGAGGTGCTAAGACTGTTCAGTCTATCACCATGCTGGGTGATACCGGACGCCATTTTAACTTGGTTTCATTGATAAGCACACAGTTGATCTTTAATTTGTGAATAGTTATCCACATTTTTAAATAAAGGTCTATTTTATTGGATACTGTACCATTGAAGGCATCTTTTCTCATATGTGAATGACCAATTATGAGTCTGATGGAGAAACATGGTGATGTTTACAGATCTGACAGCTGGTATTTAATCACACAAGCGAGCTATACCAACAATGAGAGTGGAAGGCATGGCGCTCTGGTGAGTGCCTTTCTGTAGAGGAGAGAAATCACTTGAGCATGAGAGGTGGTGTGTTGATGAAGAATCGTTTGTTTTCTGGGGAAGATTTGATTACTATTTCTTACACTATTTATGGCGGACCTATTTAAAAAAGGGATTATTTACGCTATTTTGAAGACAAGTATATCACAGCATTACTGTGAAGTGGACAGTTTGCGGTTTTGAATTTCTTGATTTATGACGATGGCAGCAGTGAAATGTGATTAATAATTTTTATTCACAATTTTTTGATTTGAGTTTGTTTTTTTTGTGGTTGTATTTATTGAGATTTTACCATTTAGATTTTTCACAGTTGTCTGTACACTTTTATAAAGGTTAATTCATTGGATACCTCACAGCGCAGGGATTCATTTGCATTTATGTTTATTTACTATTTACTTACAAAATGACCACACGCACTGGGCCGAGGTTACGGGGAACAGGCCCTTGTGCTCATCAACAAGGACAAGGTGCTTTGCCAGGAGGGTTGTTCTAGGTTGGGAAATCACCAAGCTCTCCCACAACCAGCCTGAGCAAGAAGCTGTCACATATAGCAGCAATAGTAATATCATTGTTAAATGTATCACTTTTTTCTGAAGCCAGAGGTTTGGAACAGCTGAACACCCATTTATTTTGCCTGTTTGCCAAACTTCCAAATATGCAAAATTTGGTCCCAACATGAGTTTGGACTGAATCAGGAGCTCACTATTACTATTACTGATTATTTCAGGACCGTATGACATATTAGGAAGGGGGAGTGTACTTTTCTGTGCATTCTGTTTTTGGCTCCATCTCCCTCCTGCAGTCTCTGAGTTCCTTTGCACTTTACCATAGCTCACAATGTAAAAGTGTATAGCATTCCTGTTTAGCCTGCTGTTAGAGAAAAAGAAAGGCATATTTTAACCTCAAATGTTCCCTGAAGCTGCCTCTATTCCACTATCTTTTCAAAAAGCTTTCCTTAGGCCTGCTGGTAGTTTCTATGCACAACTCTATTCAATCAGTCACTCTCAAATTGCCTCCCATAATAGCATCTCTGATGTGGCAATGCAAAAAAAAAAAAAAAAACAGAATACATACCTGAAGTGTTGGCTTGATAGCTAGCCACAGGTTTTAGATAAGGCTGCTTAAAAATCAGGAGAACGTTTTTGATACAGCCGCAGTGAATAGTGTTTGGCAGGTATGCATGCATGCATACACACACAATTTTTCCCTAGATATTTTACAGGGACTGCATGAAAAAAATAAGAAAGCCTGCGGGTCGATCGAAAAAACAAAACAAACAGATTTCTCCATCAACACAAAAAAGTTGGATGGTGGATTCCCCCCCTCCAATGGGACTCGTCACTGTCAGAATAAGACTGATCAGCGGCTGCAGGCACTAATCGAAAAAGGTTTTTCCACCATGTTCCTACAACGTAAGTTAATCGACCAATTGACTTATTTAGAGCAGGGATGGCCACACATTGATAAAAATTCGGCTGGTCCCTGCTAAACCGGCTCAATTTTGATGTGGGGGGCAATAAGAGATATTTCACTTGAATGATGAGTAGAACCCAATAAACATGCATCTAGTAAAAAGAATGGTGTCTTCTTTGTGATAGTAAAGACAAAATTTGAGCCCATCACTCATGAATTACCTGACGTTGTTTGAGGAAATCCAGTGCAATCTGCACATTCTGAAGGCGGTGGAATCGCATCCTACCTTTCTCTCTGGGCTGCAAAGCAAGGTAAAGAATTAAGACAAAGAACATAGAAAGACCACATGAACCTGGAAAACTGAGCAGCAAGCATACTGGAAGAGGTTAGAGAGCTAGAAAGTTAGAAATATGACGACAAATGAACAGAAAGAAAGGGACCTACATAGAAGAGACACTAACAAAAACACAAATATTTAAGAGGCATAAAAGATGAAAATAAAATTTAAAAAGACATAATAACATAATAAATGAAAAATTAGAAATAACAGTTATGTATAAAAAAAATGCATAACATTGTGAGGTAAGGACAAAAGCAAGTGACTACAAACAGGACAATCAAGTAGTGGATGGTGGGAAGAAAAGAATGATATGTGGATTAGGTGACAACTCACACCTTTTGTCTCCCTATCTGGGTACAAAGTTACTGTTATTTGTAATTCATCCCGTGCAGTGACTGAGGGAAGGAGATGAACAAGCACATGTGATTACATGTACATGTTTTGAGCGTTCCCTTCATGCGCATGCTAAAAATCACACAGCACACATCCACCTCCCACAATGCTCCTGTGCTGTGCCCATAAGCAGATAGCCCAGTGCTGGAATCGATCCTCCCACTGGGTTAGCTGGCAGAATGGTAGCTCTAGTGACATACAGCATCGTCAGGGTTGTCCTCTGAATCCTCTCCCATCAAAAGGCGTCGGGATGGCTTACGGGCGAGTCGTAGGCTCCGGGGAGCCTCGGGGTCCTTGTTCTGATGGACATGGCAATGAGACTGTGAGGACAAGGGAGTGAATCAATGGCAAAGCTCACAAAGCAAGCAGAAACAGATACTTACTAATCGAACGCCAGAAAGGACCTCCAAAAGGGAGATAAGATTGTGTCCATCCCGTAGATCTTCATATAGATCATTGATGTGCTTGCGAACCTGTCAAAATGACAATTATTGCTGCCACTGGTGGCCCAGACATATACACAAGATAAAAAGGCAGACAGGTGAGCTTTGTTTAATCTAGATAAATGCTTACTATGTATTCTGTTTGCATATCCTAAACCTCACATATCTTTCTGAGGTAACATCAGCTATAAAGCCCATTTCAGACGGGGCACATCCTGTTCAGCGGGGGATCTCTCCGCTGAGCAGGAGGATGACAGGTCTGTGTCCCCTCTGTTATGCAGGGCAGACACAGCTAACTGTTATCTATGGAGCGTTCGGATGGAAAGGACTGCCTGTCCACTTCCATCTGACTGTCATTCGATCCGTTCTGTTTGTTTTTAGAGGACTGGATCGGATGCCTGCGGGTGTAAAGCAGACACATGTCCGCTGACATCAGCCACTCCACACAGAACAATGGGTGGTGCGATTGGGTCCGCCTGAAAAACAGGCAGGTGGACCCGATCAGTCCGCTGGTGTGAAAGGGCCCCAAGAACCAGGTTTGTGCCTAAAGCATATCCAAACCCAAGAACAAAATTACCATATTTTGCAGGTTAACAGTCCACACATGTGCTGGCTGCATTGATTTTCTTTTTTTTTTTTTTTTTTAGGTTTTTAATCCTTCATTTTAACTTTGTAATCTCACCTGTCCTAGGGTAACAACATTTGTTTGCTATAATTATGAAACAGCAGCATTGTCGCACAAATCTATAAGTTCCTAATTTTTGAGTTTAATCTCTCTCCCTCTTCTCATTTACATAACATAGGAGGCGTAAAAGTTTGCAGCATAAAACTATAAAGACTGATAACGTTTGAGATTTCAGTTCAGCACACAAGAAGTTCCTACGACACAATTCCTGGCAGATCAATAGGTATTTTTTTCTGCACTTGCAGAAAATGTACATTGCAAGATAAAGAAAACCAGTGCAGCCACCACATATAAGGACTGGAAATCAGTATTTTTGTTCTTGGGTTAAGATATACTTGAAGTACTTTCTGGTCTCAGGCCCCAGTAAAATTCCCCTAAAATACACCCCCCCCCTTCTCTTGCCCTACACAGATGACTCCAATTGTACAACTAATATACATTTGATTGGTTGCCTGCTTTGAAACACACTGCATTTTATTTAGTATGGTCGTGCATAATATCTTATACAAATCAGTTGTACCACTGGTAGCTTTCCTAACTTCTGATTGTGGAATGGTGATTAATTGCATATAGCAAATAGTTGCTGTTAGATGATGTGAAGTACACACTGCTCCTTCATAAAACCTCTTTTTTTTGCTTAAGAGCTACTATATATCACCTGAACATAATTCCTTCATGACAGTGCATAGCGGTAAGAACGGCAATGATGGCTGGATCATGCAATAGTCCATGTAGCTCCAGCCTTATAGGATTTACTTCCCCCCCCAAGTAATGCATGGTTTTAAATGTAGATATCTATTAACTAATATAACCCTGCCAGTGTAACGTAAATATATTTTCTTGTTTTTTTTTTCTAAACATGTTATACAAAGTTAAGGTAATAAGCTGGCCATATGCTTTTTTTTTTTTCCTTCAGCCCGCTGGAACTAAGTTTCCTCCATTCACACAAACCTCGCAAGGACACTGTATTCTGACAGCAGCACCCACAGCTGTCAGAATACACTGAGCAGTAGCTGCAGCTACTGAAGAAATTTTTTCAGCGTATCCCTTTAACAGACATCGATCAAATGATCGATTTCTGTTGACAGAGATGGCTATGCACCGTTCAAAAGTTTGGCCAGTCCTTGCTGAACCGGCCGAATTTCGAACAGTGTATAGTTAAGCTTTACTTTAAGAAGAGCAATTCTACCTATTCTACCAAAATTCAGGCAGGAAAAAATAGATGATTTACCTTGATGAGGTGTTTATTGACCCACTTAGTGAATGTTTTCTTCTGTACTCTGTCTCGTTCATCTGAAAAAAAGCAAGGAAGAAGGATTAGACACACTATCACCCAATTTAACAAGCCCTTAACCAGTAAGGCCAGTGTGTGACCTCTCACCCTAGAGAGAGACTTTCTCCCACCCTCTACAGGAAAGAGATTATGATAATCCAGCAAACCTTCCTACTGCAGCCCAATCTCTGCCTGGATTAAGCGGCAGTCACAATAATCCAAAGACAGAGTTTTGGTCTCAAATACAGATAAGGGATGTATCGTAGAGGGTAGGGGCTTGAAGGAAGTAAAAAGCAAAGAAAAGCCCACTTAACGCAAGAATGACACGCTGTCATATACA
This sequence comes from Lithobates clamitans, assembly GCA_037952925.1. Taxonomy (NCBI): domain Eukaryota; kingdom Metazoa; phylum Chordata; class Amphibia; order Anura; family Ranidae; genus Lithobates; species Lithobates clamitans. Next base: position 1,436,070 of record JBBGZY010001858.1, read on the forward strand.
AAACACACTGAAATAACAGGTTCGTCTTGTCTGAGCCTTCCTACCACCATCGTGACACATGCACAAGTTTATCCTCAGGATGTGAACTCAGCAAACGGATTATTGCTAAACCTTCTGAGGTTTAGGCATGAGGGGGAAGTGAAACAGGCAGATATCAATGCAAAATGAACACATTTCTTTCCCACTTCCGAAGACATACTGACCCATGCAGCACATAAGGCACACCAGGTTGGAATTGGAGTGTATCGGTCTCTTGACATGCCACATGTCAGAATTTTCGCTGCACCTTGCTTTAACTTAGGGCGACAGTTACCAAAGACTCCGGCAGCAGCAACTCTTCTCTAAGCTCCTCCTACATCCTGAATGGAACCCCACGTGAGTTCTGAAATTAGGGTGCAGAAATGCCAATCCTAAACATGCAGGAGCTAGGTGTTCTTCTGTGAGTTATCCTTTCCAAGCCAGGAAGCTGTTCCAGCCTGCGGCCACCTGAACTCATCATCATCATCCTCTTCAGGTATGCACCCGCCTCTTCCCCAGCAGGGATATTCTAAGAAAGCCCACCTTGACCCTCCCCTTATATCCACATCATCCCAAATACAGAAACAGCCTCTAGTCAAATGAAGAGACAAGATTGAGCACTGACACTTCTCCATAGAGAAATGTGGGGGAGGGATAACAACACACTCTGCTATATACACTGATCCTGTGTCCAGCTTATCACAAGCTGAATTCCACACAAGGACATAGTGAGTGCCGCACAGCACATCCATCTGTCATCAGAGTACTATATAGGAGAGGCACACAGTCCACATCTTCGCAAAGAATATATGGCCATGTTCTACAACAGGTCCAGGATACGGAACTGTTATCATCTACCAATCATACCCATATCCAGTAAAAATAGATATGTCATTTCATTTCCTCATTTCAGACTACTAAACCGCGTTTGACATTATACCATAAAAGCAATATATAGCATACTATAACAATTTAGTGTAATATAATAAAGCCAACTATATAATAATACAATAGCTTTAAAAAAATATAATTTGGCTTAAATCTTCAGAATGTCTGATATACTTCCTTATATTAACATCAAGGATTCCTCTATTCTAGTGAAGCCAAACCGTAGAAACTTCTTAAAGGGCCAGCTTACAAAAAAACATTTATAACTGATCTATATAGACCAGTCATTTATTATGCTTTTTATTTTTATTTTTTACTTTCTATTTATGACTGAACATAAAAGCCTGACCCCAGATTAAACTACTACTTTTTTTTTGATAGAGTGGGGTTCAGATTAGAAGCTTGTCCCTTAAAGTTTTTTTACGTTAATGCATGGCTTTAAATTGCTTTGAATCTAGGAGCCAGCTAAAAAAAGTTAGGAGCCAGTTTGCGTAACATGTGTATCGCAATCAAGGTTTTCATGTATAGGCAACCCAACGCATGCGTTTACATTTATACATGCATATATGGGGGGGGGGGGGGCCTCGAAAAAAAATTGGCGTGTGTGTGTGTGTGTGTGTGTGTGTGTGTGTGTGTGTGTGTGTGTGTGGGGGGGGGAGGATCGTTTATGTGCTTGGATGTAACTTTTATTTTTTACAATTAAAAAAAAAAAATTTCTTTCATCGCATAGGGGACAAGTTGGTGACAGGTTCTCTTTAATGAGACAAAAAAAAAATGCTGGCTGGAGAAACTGTCAACGGGGACTGGAAAGCAAAGTAACACACGTTGCTTCCGAGTCAGGAACAAGATTGGAAGGAGAGCCAACGTGCATCTGCTCTTCTAGCTACACTCTACCCTGTGGTGCCTGCTATGCCAGTCTTGGGCCCGCAGATGGGCAAGCAGAGGTCCAGGATACATAGTGGGTAGCGTACAAGGGGGCAGGCACTTTATCCGTGTGCGTGGGAGCAATCGGGTGGCAGACGAGCCATCTGAATGCTTCTGACAAGTGAGGTAAATGTATTAAAAAAAAAACGACCTGCCCAGCTCCCGGAACTGAATTCCCCGGATGTCGGGCGATACAAATTATGCATCCTTGCAAAAGTGAATGGGCTGACAAAAGCCCAGCCACCAGGACGTAATTTCTAGCCGCCTGGGATTTTCTGGGACTTGCTGAGCCCTGCTTTAATGCATTCCATGCATTAAGGTAAAAAACCTTCTGGGTGCAGCTTCCCCCCTGCCACCATACTAACATGAGCCCCATCTCGATCCAGCGATGTGCGTGAGAGCAGCGATGCTCTCCCAGGTCTCTCTTTTCTCATTGGCTCACACAGCAGATGGAGCCATTGGCTCCTGCTGCTTTAAATTACAGCCAATTAGCTAACGAGAGAGCTGGGGGCATGACAGAGTGCCCCCATATCAAGAGGCTTGTTATTGGGGGATCTTGTGGAGGGGGGGGGAGCGAGGAGCACCAGTGGGGGACACAATAAGAGGGTTGTGGTTGCTCTGTGCAAAACCATTGCACAGAGCAGGCAAGCATTAAAAATTTTTTGGGTTTATTTTTTCCTTTAGAATGATTTTTAGGTCTCAACATGGTAGATTTCTTTTCCCTTCTTGTCCCAAAGACAGCCATTACAAAATCAAGAGTAAAAAAGAGAAAGTCACCCCACATGGGATGAAGATTACAGCAAAAGTGTCAAGAACTGGTGCAGAACTTTAAGAAGTAATTTGGAAAGGGTATATATGCCTCACTGGATTAATATTTTAATAACAGGATCTAAGGATAATTCAAAAGCCTATAAAAGCACAAGGATGGGCATGACTACATGATACAAAAACAACAGGTGTGCTTATCAATCCCTATATAAACAAAGCTGTACACATTCTAACTGCCAATGGTGACTGAAAAAAGTACAATCAGGATAATCTGCCCAATGCTAGTAAAATGCAATGTAGGTTGCGGGGCAGGTAACCAACAGAGGATGATGTGCAATCTGACAAATACTGAGCCAACAAGCTGCTACAGGTGGTGTGGGCTCTGTTTGGGGCCAAACAGTAGAGCATGGAACTCTAGGATTATGACCTGGCACTACCATTTTGAGTACTACCCTGTTTCCCCAAAAATAAGACCTAGCGTGATTGTCGGTGATGGCTGCAATATAAGCCCTACCCCCCAAATAAGCCCTAGTTAAAGTCCTTGTAGGTCCTATTTTCAGGGTAGGGCTTATTTTCGGGGAAACAGGGTAGGGCTTATTTGGGGGTAGGGCTTATATTGCAGCCATCACCGACAATCACGCTAGGTCTTATTTTCGGGGAAACAGGGTAGCTACAGATTTTTCCCTGAAGGCTGATGGATTGTAAGGACCTACTCACTATCTCAGGTATGTGCACTGTATGGAACTGTGGTTCTATAGACTGGCTCTACACCTACATACATGTTGATACACACTAGAGCAGCTTTTCTCAACCTTTTTACCCAAGAGGAACCCTTTAAATAATTTTCAGGCATTAAGGAACCTCTGCCAAAAACAATTAATCAGGGGTCAGTGGGAAAAATGCCCTTGGTAAAGAATGCCCCCGGTAAAATGGTGGTCAGAATGCCACCCTTACAGGCCACTAAAAGAGCATTGGCATCCTGCAGCTGGCTCTGCTAAGCGGTATGGGCCCCAGAACTAGGTAGGCATCATCAGTTGGGGAGGTCATTTAGCCACAGCTCAAGGAACCCCTGGTAACCTCTGAAGGAAACCGTGTTGAGAATCGCTGCACTATAGCATTATTACAATTTTGAATACATAACTCAATTTACAAAGGCTTATTAAATGTTAGCATGCATTTTGCTGCTTTTTTTTGTTATTGTTAAAAATTCTGCATTGTGAATTCAGGACTAACGGTATTAATCTACATAGATAGTCTGTGTCCACTTTTTAGTTACAGAGACCTTGTCATTATGTCCTACTCTGTCAACAAAACGCAGGCCAGTAATCTGTAGTAGGTATAATAAGGCTCTGTTAACACTAGTGTGATTTCAGATGCGACTTGAGTCACACAGAATCTCATGACAATGAAAATCACATTTTGTTTTCAATAGTGCCGGTTCACCTCAATGCAACTAAGCACAGTGCAATTTTGGAAAAGATTTCTTGTACTACTTTGGTGTGATTCCAGTGCAGTTTTGCCCCTATAGAATTTGCAGTCCTTATCAAAGTTGCATCCAACTTGCACTACATAATCTCATGGAAAATTGGATCAAAGTTGGATCACAACAGTGTGAATCTAGCCTTAAAATAGCACTCCTGCTGCACCAGTTTGAGAGGTATAATTTCAGAAATAGCAGCACTGCTACTCTGATAGATTATCATAGCTTTCTGTATTATCGAATTGTCAAACTTTCGAAATTTGCTATGCGGATGGCCCTGTCAGCCTCCTGCATAGCATCCGTCAAGTGAAAAATCAAAGGAGCCGGATGGAAATTTTCAGATGAACAGCAGAACAACAATGGGCACAGTGGGAGTTTTGTCTATCAGCACTGTAAAAAAAAAAAAATCTAACAGTGTATGGACAAGCTGAAATACGAGACCCCCAAATTCCACCCTCAGAAGAAAAAAGCCGCACTGCTTATGAAAAACATATAATTAAAAGAATACAACATGAGAAAAAAAAATAAATACCCCGAGCCCAACTTGTGCGGCGCGGAACACCGCATTTGATTTGGATAGGAATCACACCACATTCCTATTGAAATCACATGCGGTTCTTTGCAGTGCAATTTGAGCCCAAATATATTTTGCATGGGCTCATCGCATGAAAAAAGTGCAGGCATTTTTTTTTTTGCTGCACTGCAATCGAATCGCTTTGGGTGTTCCCACCCATGAAATCTAATTATTGCAATCTCACTGCATTTTCCAACCTGTTTGGAGGTGTCATTAATTTAACATAATCAACACTGGTGACAGATCGCATGAACGGAGTGCGAATTCAAAGCGGTGCGGGGAAATGGCCAGGATTCACTGCGTTTCTCGCAGCAAGTATAAATGAAATGGGCTAAAAGTTGGCCGAAAATTAGCAGAATTTTGTTCAAAACATTTTTTGCTTTTTTGAACAAAGGAGCTTCTAACAGTGTATGTGGTTTTCATTCTGGAAAGTTCACCAATAGCAAATCAAATGCTAAAAGCAAAATGTACCTTTGAACAGCATTTGTCAAATTATTAAAAGTACTGAGAAATGCTGTATGAACATTCAAAAACATCTTTAAAAAAACCCATGCAACTCAAAAGGATCCCTCTAAAATGAAGATACCAGTTGAAATTGGTATATAAAGCAACAATCACATGCAAATATTGTAATCACACTATAATTGATTGCACTTGTAAACTTCCCAAAGTACTCGGAAAAGGGCACCTACCAGAGGAGAACCCAGGTTCTAGAAATTTAAAGTGACTGTAAATCTCAAAAAATAAATAAAAAATAAAATCACATTTGTCTCTTTAAGGCAAGATAAATTGCATCGTTGTGATACTGCAATATCACACACTTCATTCCATGTAGTATAATACCTGGTTGATCCTGCCTGTGCCTCTGTTCCTGTGAGTAAACTGACCATGGCAATCATCACTGCCTATCCTTGACAACCAACCAGTTTACGTCTTTTGTCATACAGCTCTGTAAGAGCACAGCATGTCTACATCCCTCTTGCAAGTAATGCAGTCTATGTAAAGCCGTGCCCCTCAGCATCTCTCCTGCCTTGATTGACCAACGATTCCCCTGCAGCTGCTGCTCCCCTCCTCTTTGTTAAAGCTGCTACTTATCAATCAGGTTATACTCCACCCAAAAAAATTTAATAAAAAGACTATTAAGGATTGTATTGCACATGTATAGGTTTGGAAAGATTGAAAACATATTTGTTTATTTTGATGTAATATACATTTTTTTTATTTGACGTGACCAGCACAGCGCCAATCAGCACTACGCAGACACAAGGTCAGTGTGTACCGATTCCTCTGCTGATGTATATTACCATACATCAATGAGGACCTCCTCCCACAGTAGTCCCTTGTGCTCCGGAAAGAGGAAAAAAAAAAGTGACCACACAGAAGCGACACATTTAGCAATGTTATTTAAAAAATTATTAATAATTCATTGTTGAGAGTTTACCCACTTAACCTTAGGTGACGTCATATGACGTCCTTAGGTTGAAGTGGAGATATCTGAATGATGCCTGCAGGTTTTAGTGGGAGGAATAGTGCCCCATCAATGGGGAGTGGGGGGGGGGTGCCCAATAATCGGTATCAGTTGGAGCAATAGAAAAGAAAATGGAAAAAAAGGCAAAGGGCCATGTCCAGCCCCAGGGCCACAGTTTGGAGACCATTAACATAACATAATAAATAAAAATAGTGTTGCAATGCTTCAAAATAACTACCAATATTAGTGGTTATAACAACATAAAAAATAAAATTGTATCTATAACGAAAAAAAGTCCTTTCAATCCAGTGCTAGCCAAAGCCTCGATAAAAGGGCAATGAAATGATATCTGTGACAAAGTTCTTTCACTTCACAGTGGTTGTGGTATGACAGACCTCAATTTTGTCACTTGAAGTGGAAGGACTTTGTCACAAGTATAATTTCATTGCTAGTTTTTTGGGTTTTTTTTGCCATTTTATCTTAATATAATATTATTATTTTTATTTTCCGTTTTGTCACAAGTTTTTTAACCACTAATTTGGTAGTTATTTTGAATTAGCGCAACACTATTTTTATTTATTACGTTAGGTTGCTATTACATTGCTGAGGTTATAAAATGAAAAAGTGTATGCTGTGACCATGGAACTCCTCTAATGAATATAATGCAATACTAGAATACTAACACAAAGGCAATAAGTGCTGGCATTACAAATCAAAAAAAGAAAAGAAAAACATAAAAATAAACGAAGGAGGTCTGGGGAGTCCATATAGCTATAATGCTTCAATGAGGTAATGATGGCATCCACAGGATAGTTTTACAAGTATTGTGGTATCTAACCACTTCCTCAGAAGATTGTCAAGTTGATCTAGTTATTACAACTGATAAAAAAAATATTCTTATTTGCAGTTGTTAGTTCATACAATATTTTCAACTGGTATCTACATTTCAGAGGTCCTCTTATGAGTAAAGCCTCATTCACCCAAGAAGGGACAGACAATCTAATTCTGACTATTGGGACACAGCGGCTGCACAGACAGCATCTCTGTGCACACAGCCCCTTACCGAGTGTATGGTTAGCCCCATGTGAATGAAACTTTACATAGCTATTTTAAGGCCTCTTTCACACGGGGCGGATCAGTGATGATCCGCCCCGTGAACATCCGCTGGCTCAGCGGGGATCGCTCCGCCGATCCCCGCTGAGCAGGAAGATGACAGGTGCATCGCTGCACAGTGTGCAGCGACGGACCTGTCAGAGCGCCGCTCTCCCCTATGGGGGGATCGGATGATGACGGTCCGTAGTGTCCGTCGTCATCCGATCCGATCCGAAAACGGATGGAAAAGTAGGTTTTTCCTCCGTTACACTTTTTGGATCGGAGCGGGGTCGGATGTCAGCGGACATGTCACCGCTGACATCCGACGCTCCATAGGGATGAATGTATGTCCGTTTTTCATCTGAAAACGGAAGGATGAAAAACGGACATACGGATCCCCGTGTGAAAGAGGCCTTATTGTTTTTACATCTTAAAGTGTAGTATGTTTTCTCAAATTTTGGTATTTAAAAAAATAATACATTTTACATGAGGCAAAGTTTAGTTGATTTCTGTAAAGAAAGTCAGCCAGTAAGTTACAACACAATTGGGGTTATTTACGAAAGGCAAATCCACTTTACACTACAAGTGTACTTGGAAGTGCAGTCGCTGTAGATCTGAGGGGTAGATCTGAAATGAGTGGAAGCTCTGCTGATTTTATCATCCAATCATGTACAAGCTAAAATGCTGTTTTTTATTTTCTTTGCATGTCCCCCTCAGATCTACAGCGACTGCACTTCCAAGTACACTTGTAGTGCAAAGTGGATTTGCCTTTCGTAAATAACCACCAAAGGCTGGTGTCTGGTGGGATGACAGCAGTGCCGAAGTGCTGTACTTTTTTTCCCCAACACACAGCACATAATGCGGTGGTGTGTACCGGACGGGTAGGAGGCAAGGCACTTCGTCTTGTCTTGCTGTGGAACTGCACTAGAACAGGCCAACCAACTCAGTCCTACCTTACCTAGTGTGAATGTATCCTTAATGCAATGCAGTGGTGTGAACCGACCAGGTAGGAGGCAAGGCACTTGGCCTTGTCTTGTGGTGGAACTGCGCTGGAATAAGCCAACCAACGCAGTCCTACCTTACCTAGTGTACCCTCAATGCAATGTGTTCCTTGTGGTGCTGTGTCCTGGTTTAGCACAAATCTTCATCCTCCGACGCCCTCCTGAACATTATGTTGACAGGTTTGGGGCTTCAGAGGAGGAACATTTCTGCTAAACCAGCACACAGCGCTACAAGGGACACATCATATTTAAAGCAGGACTTCATCCAAAAGGGGAAGTTCCACTTGTTTGCATCCTCCCCCCCTCCACTGCTTTTTGGGGGGGAAGGGAGGAATGAGTACCTGGTTATGACAAGTACTGTCAGATGCGCTGAGGCTTCACTGCCTGTTTCCCTTACTTGAGATGCTGGCACCTGAATCCGAAGCAGATTAAAGAATCGGTTCAGGTGAGGACTAAGGATGAGCTCCGGCGTGTTCACACACTCCACGTGTAGAGCCCGCCAGGAAGTCGGCATGGCGCTGCGCTAATCACAGGCAGTGAGACATTTTCCCGATGTGCGGCTGCAGAGATCAGGAAATGTGTCTCTGCCTGTGATTAGCGCAGGGCCATGCCAACTTCCTGGCGGGCTCTACACGTGGAGTGTGTGAACACGCCTGAGCTCATCCTTAGTGAGGACATCGCTGGATCACTGGACAGGTAAGAGTTCTTATATTAACCACTGGCCGACCGCCTTCTGCATATATATACGCGATAAGGCGGCTCGGCTGCGCAAACCGATGTGCCTGTACGTCGGTCTGTGCATGTAGTGGTGTGGACGTGCGATCGCGGTACAGAGAGGCAAAGCGGGGATCTGCCTATGTAAACAAGGCAGATCCCCATTCTGACAGTGGACAATACTGAGATCTGCCATTCCTAGTGATCAGGAACAGCGATCTGTGTTGTCCCAGTGAGCCTATCCCCCACACAGTTAAAACACACCCGGGGAACACAGTTACCCCTTGATCACCCCCTAGTGTTAACCCATTTACTGCCAGTGTCATTTGTACATTGATCAGTGCATTATTTTTTTTTAGCATCCGGGCTACCCAGAAGTGATGTGACGTCATTGCCGTTGCCAATCAGCTCTAAAAAATTATTTGGTACTGTACTGGGGTGATGCCAGCAGCTATCATTCTGGATTAACAAGTCTAGCACGTACCAGGTTTGGCACTGGTCGGCAAGTGGTTGAGTAAACATAGGCCTTAAGACCTGTTGTGGGCTGACAAAACACAGCATTTTAGTTGACCAATTGGTGTCAGCCCTGCCCACTGTTTTTTGACAAACTACTCAACCAATTCCACTTTCAAATCTCTACAACTTAAAGCAGCATTCAAAATAAAACCAAGAATGCAATATATTACCAAGCCTTTCCTGTGGTGACTGTGTGGCATTAATTTTCTTTTTTTAAAGGTTATTAATCCCTCTTTCCACCTGGTGATCGGGCCAGTAACACACCTCCTGTATTAAGAGTGCCCCCACTCTGGATGAAGAAGCACAGGGGCACCTTTGGACAGCAGCATTGTCAGTCTGAGGGGAGGAAAGTGTTAAATGTATTAGCAGATTTAGAACCACTAACAAATTGAAGCCAAACTCCAGATCACACTTTATAAGCAGTTAGAGCAGGGCTTGACAAATTTGCTTTAAATCTAGGAGCCAGTTTTTCTTAACCACTTGCCTACTAGACACTCTTACCCCTTCCTGTCCAGGCCAATTTTCAGCTTTCGCTGTCATACCTAGAAAGACAATTCAGCGGTCATGCACCACTAGAGTCTCTGTTTTTTTGTAGAGACCCTAGAGAATAAAATGGTGGTTGTTGCAATATTTTATGTCACACTGTATTTGCGCAGCAGTCTTTCAACCACAATTTTTTTTTTTTAAATACACTTTAATAAATAAAATAAAAAAATAAACAGTAAAGTTAACCCAATTTTTTTGTATAATGTGAAAGATGATGTTACGCCAAGAGAATCGTGATCTTTATTCTAAGCAAATAAATTGTGATTCTCATTTTAGCCAAAATCATGCAGCTCTACTGGCTGGATTATTGGATAGAAAGAAAGCCTAAAAAAGAAAGCAAATGCAGCCACCACGTCTTGGAATTGGTAAGTTGGAATACAATAAATTATTGCTTTTGGGTTGAATACTGCTTTAATGGCCAATCTACCCAATCTATTTGTAGTCCGTTTATAGAGGACAGTGAGCAGCTGTGAATTTATGACAAGATCAGCATGTTTTTTTGCAATTAACAGATATTACAAAATACTTTAAATTGTATATTTAACAGACCAAAAGGGGCCAGATAAGTTTATTGCTAAGATTTAGAGTGCCCTAAAAAGGATTCATACCCCTTGAAATTTTCCACATTTTGTCATGTTACAACCAAAAAAAGTTTATGTATTTTTTTGGGATTTTATGTGATAGACCAACAGAAAGTGCCACATAATTGTGAAGTGAAAGAAATATGATATTGTTTTCAACATTTTTTTACCAAGAAATATCTGAAAAAAGTGTGGCGTGCATTTGTATTCAGCCCCCTTTACTCTACTCTAGTAAATACCGGTGTGTAATTTAATCTCTGTATGAATTCAGCTATTCTGTGAAGCCCTCAGAGGTTTGTTGGAGAACCTTAGTGAACAAACAACGTGATGAAAGCCAAGGAACACACCAGACAGATCAGGGATAAAGTTATGGAGAAGTTTAAAGCAGGATTAGGTTATAAAAAAAATATCCCAAGCTTTGAACATCTCACGAAGCACTGTTTAATCCATCATCCAACAATGGAATGAGTATGGAATAACCGCAAACCTACCAAGACATGGCCCTCCACCTAAACTGACAGGCCGGGCAAGGAGAGTATTAATCAGAGAAGCAGCCAAGAGGCCCATGGTAACTCTGGAGGAGCTGCAGAGATCCACAGCTCAGGTGAGAGAATCTGTCAACAGGACAACTATTAGTCATGTACTCCACAAATCTGGCCTTTATGGAAGAGTGGCAAGAAGGAAGCCATTGTTGAAAGAAAGCCATAAAAAGCCCCGTTTGCAGTTTGCGAGAAGCCATGTGGGGGACACAGCAAACATGTGGAAGAAGGTGCTCTGGTCAGATGAGACCAAAATGTAACTTTTTGGCCTAAAAACAAAACACTATGTGTGTCGGAAAACTAACACTGCACATCACCCTATACACTATCCCTACCGTGAAACATGGCGGTGGCAGAATCGTGTTGTAGGGATGCTTTTCTTTAGCAGGCAAGGGAAGCTGGTCAGAGTTGATTGGAAGATGGATGGAGCCAAATACAGGGCAATCTTAGAATAAAACCTGTTAGGATCTGCAAAAGACTTGAGACTGGGGTGGAGGTTCACCTTCCAGCAGGACAACGACCCTAAACATACAGCCAGAGCTACAATGGAATGATTTAGATCAAAGCATATTCATGTGTTAGAATGGCCCAGTCAAAGTCCAGACCTAAATTCAATTGAGAATCTGTGGCAAGACTTGAAAATTGCTGTTCAGACGCTCTCCATCCAATCTGACAGAGCTTGAGATATTTTGCAAAGTAGAATGGGCAAAAATGTCACTCTCTGGATGTGCAAATCTGGTAGAGACATCCCCAAAAAAAGATTTGCAGCTGTAATTGCAATGAAATGTGGTTCTACAAAGTATTGACTGGGGGGGGGGGGGGGGCTGAATACAAATGCACACCACACTTTTCACATAGTTATTAGTAAAAAATTTTGAAAAACATTTATCATTCTCCTTTCACTTCACAACTGCTAACTTACTTGCTCTGTCCCCGCTGGCGCTCCTGGCTCCTCCTCTCTGATGAGTGCCCCGACAGAAAGCCACTTTCAATGGAGGAACTCCTGAGCCTTGTTGTCTGCGTCTATAGATATAGACAGCGGGACTCGGCTCTACCCTTCCGCTACCTCATCAATGGCTTTGATTGAGCTGTAGACATGCCCAGCGCTGGATCAAATGAGGGCTCAGTAAGTAAGGGGGGGGGGGGGGGGGCTGGAGGTGAGCAGGGGATACGGATACCTAAGCAGCAATGAATGCATTAAGGTAAAAAATGTTTAGGCTTCATAACCACTTTAAAAGTGAATCCTAGGTTTACCATTACTTTTAATAGATGGCTTGCTTCAAGCTGGCACAAACAAATTATTCCCATGCCAGAAAGGCCTGGCCACTGGGGCTGCTGTAATAGACCAATAACATTAGCTACATATAGTGAGCGCCACTGTGTTATGGTACTATGAGCAACTTCCCATCTGTTGCTATAGTACACTTCTGACAAATAGGAGAAGCCTTGTATTTTTATCAACAAATACAAGGCTTTCTTTGATTGGTTGGGGTGGAGATTCTGACATTATCCATCCAGCTCTCCACCTCGGCTAATCAGAAACACCCTTGTAATCACTGATAATAATACAAGGCTTCTCCTGAATGGCAGAATGCACCACTACAGTCTAATGCAAAGGAAAGGTGAGCAAAAGCAGCTAAGAAAACCCACTTCCATTTTTGTAAACAGTCTTAAGCCCAGTACACACGTTCAGAAAATCGTACGGAAAATACCGCTTTCGAAGCGATCGTATGATAATCTGATCTTTAGTACAGAGCTTTCGGGAGCCGATCATGACAGTTCATCCGATATTATTCTATCGGACATGACAAATCGTATGATTTTCGTTTAATCAGTAAAGCTATCGTTCGAAAATGCAATACAAATGAATTACAACACGACATCACTTCCAAATTTTTATTCTGTTGTACGGGAATTTTCGTGACTTTAGTAAACTCATCAGAATGCAAAAAAAACGGACGATCATTTGTCTTATAATCTCATTGTGTGTACTAGGCATTAGCAATTTTTTTACATTTATTTTATATAAATATATTTTATTAACATCCTTATGTCTGGGTGTAGTGTGTAATCAATTTTTATACTGTTGTGAACACAATATATTACCTACTAAAAATAAGAAGACTCTTCTCAATCATTATTGGTAGCCATAATCGATCCGATTCTGCTTGTGTGCTGAGGAACAGTTTTTTCCCTTATACTCATGCCAATATTATTGGTAACACTGTCATATGTCCAATTAAGTCATGTGAATGTTAATAACAGGTCCCATTTAGGCTACATGCACATGGGTGGTTCGGCCCGTCAGCATCAAATCCTGGTGTTAGATGCCTGGAGGGCATTGGTGGTGTCCAGCCCTGCTGGCAGCAAACTGTCTAAATCTATGACAGGTTGAAATGCATAGAGGCTGGAAGCTGAACCCAGCGATATTGGCATTTAGGGCTGTTTGTGATCAGGGACAATGAATTCCTGCAATTGGGTCATATCTCCCTGAGCACATGCGGACCAGAAAGCATACAGCTCTAAACACTTGGTATACAGTATCCAGACATTTTTGACACGCTGCTGGCATGGCTGGCTGGACAATGCACCTGTGCTTCCCAAGCATTAAAATAAGCAGTGATTTGACCTGGACAGGCCAAACTACCTGTGTGCATAAGGCTTTAAACTGGAAGCCATACATTATACAATTTTCTTGTACAATTTTCCTTTAGATTTACCAAAACCATATAATATGAGGTCACACCTAAACACTTTCAATTTGTATGCAATCAGGCAGGCTCTTGCACTACATAGTTCACAGTAAATCTGAAGGAAATTGAATAGGAAAATTGTATAATGTATGGCCAGCCTTAGTCAGAAATGTAAGTATGGACAAATTGCTTCCTGCTGACCCCTTTTATATGTATGGCTATATAAAACATTTGAAATAAGTACCTATGCTGTTTTAAACACTCTCTCATTCTGTTCTGTGCAGCCTCAGTTGCTTCTATTCTCTGCACTTTGCAGAAAATCCCAGCAGTGAGGCAATCACTAGAGGGCGATTGGCTGACAGTGAGAGAAGGAATACAGCAACCTGTGCAGAGGAAGGACTGATTAGAGAAAACAAGGAAAGCAGGTGAGCTGACAGGACAGACTTATACTGCTGGGGAGTCACAAAATTAAAAAAAAGTTAAGCAGGCCATAGGTGATAACATTTTCTTCCCTGCAACCACGGGTTGCTTGATTCCCCCATTAACACAGTCAGTGCTGATGAGGGAATGCCTCCCGCAGCGCCATTGTGTTTTGCCAGCGAGGAGTCTTCCCTGCCAGCAGAACACAATGATTACTGCTAGCGGCTATAGCCGCCAACAGTAATTGCATGAGGCTGGTTGTACTGAAGTCGATCAATTAGTCATAGTTGGTCATACACAGAGCGAGCTTCAGGCAGTTCCAGGTGAACTGGGCAAAATATTCCTTGTGGGTGGCCTTGTCCACACCCTCCCACCCAACATCCTTTAGCTAGAAAATCAAAGGGACCAGGCAGAAAATTGTCTGCCAAATAGCACATCTGCATCCAATCAAAAGCAGGCACTGTTTGGGCATTTTGATAGCAGGCAGTGCTTGCTGTCAGAATATGATAGCTGCAGTGTGAGATTTGTCCATCCTTGCTGTTTAGAGTGAATGAAGGAATCTACTTGATTTTTTTGTTCATATTTTAAAAAATATCTATTTATATATCATGAGCGTTAAGACCCCTTTCACACTTGAGGCGTTTTTCAGGTGCTTTAGCGCTAAAAATAGCGCCTGAAAAATGGGTCATCTGCAATCCCAGTGTGAAAGCACAAGTGCTTTCACACTGGAGCGGTGCGCTGGCAGGACGTCACAAAAAAGTCCTGCAAGCAGCATCTTTGAGGTGCTTTAGGAGCGGGGTATACCCCGCCCATTGAAATCAATGGGCAGTGCCTGCAATGCGCCTGGGCAGCAGTGCTTTGCGGGCGCTTTTAACCCTTAATTCGGCCGCTAGCAGGGGTTAAAAGCGCCCCACTAGCGGCCGAAAAGAGCCTCTAAAGCGACAGTAAAGCACTGCTAAAACTAGCGGCGCTTTACCGCCGCCGCCCCCGCGCTGTCACTGTGAAAGGGCTCTAAATTTCCTCTCCCTGGGTGGCTACGCCAACTCCTCCACTGCATATATGGAGGGTGCTTTTTTATTGCTGTCCTGATTTGGACTACAAACAGTTAGTCTTCCCCATTACATGCTGGGGCGGGGGAAATTATACTTTACTGAAGATACGCAGGAAGATCACATTGTTTATGCTTTCAGTTCAGCCCACAGGAAGTGACAAACACACTACAAGATCAACATGTTTTCCTGTACTTGCTGAAAATACTCTTAGGGCACTTTCACACTGACAGCGTGGGGGCGTCGGTGGTAAAGCGCCACTAGTTTTAGTGGCACTTTACCGTCGCTTTTCTGCCACTAGCGGGGCGCTTTTAACCTAGCGGCCGAATAAAGGGTTAAAAGCACCTGCAAAGCACCGCGGTGCTGCCCATTGCGCTTTAGGAGCGGTGTATACACCACTCCTAAAGCGCCCCAAAGATGCTGCTTGCAGGACTTTTTTTTTGTCCTGCCAGCGCAGACAAAGCATTTTTCAGGCGCTTTACAGGCGCTATTTTTAGCACTAAAGTGCCTGAAAAACGCCTCCAGTGTGGGAGGGGTCTTAGGGCCAGTCCACACCACATGCAGTCCAGTGTGTTTTTGTTCTGCATCAAAAATTCATGGAAAGTAGGTTATATGGTTTCCAATGCCATAGTTCACACCAGTGCAATCAGTTCCAGGGCTTTTCAGTTCCAGAAAAAAAGTAGAACGTGCTGCATTTCTTCTGCACTGGACTGTACGGGAACGCAGTAAAATGCATCAAAAATAAACTGGAACGCATCAAAAAGTGTACTGGACCCTAGTATAGTGATAAAAAAAAAAAAAAAACAGGAAAAACGAAGAAAAGCACCTAGAAGGCAAAAACGCACCAAAAACGTGTATGCAGAAACGCATCCGTAATGGATCTAGAGTGCATTTTTGTGGTGTGAACCGGCCCTAAGTCTGAAATAAAGAAAACAGTTACAGCTATCAAATCTAAGGGCCGATTCACACCAGGACACAGTGTGAAAAACCCATGTTCCATGCGCACTTCCCACACTGCATTCAAAACGCACTGCACTTGCGATCTGCAGTGGGTGTCAGTGCAATGCTAACATGCATTTGCCTGCACCAGATCACATGGTACTTCTGTACTGGTTACCGGTTGCGCTGCGTTTTGCAAGTAGTGTATGCACTACTTTTTCTATCATTCAGCATGATTTCAGTTAAAAATTAATGGGCTGAAATCGCACTGCACCGGGATCGCATGTGAATCACACAGGAACGCACAGTGCGTTCCTGTGTGATTTGTGGTGTGAACCAGCCTATAAGACTGCTAAGCTGCAATCTGTTAGAGATTCACTCTCTTTGTTCTGATGATTAGTGTCACTAGGACTAAAAGTGAGGGGAACATTTTTATACTCTCTCCAAACTTCAAATAAAAAGGTTTGGGCTTTATCTATACTTTAGCTGTTGGAACACAAATCCTACAAAAGCTGGTCAGACTTTCTCATTTCAGCCATTATTTCAATAATAAACTTTTCTTAGAGTTTTTCAGAAAACCAGTAAAAATTGGAGCTCAACATCCAAAACTTGTTTAAATATATTTAGTGTGAAAACCAAAGTTTTCCTGTGTGCATGCTTCCGCTGTTGTATAAATAGAACGATGACATCATCGCAATGCAGAAGCCAAGCAGAGCCGTCTGACGGTTGGTGGAGTAGCAGAGCTCTCTGCTGGTGACAAGCAGGAAAGCAGCCTGTAAAGTCATTTTCCCCAAGGGCAAGTGTGAAAATGAAGATCCTCCCTCTCACCAGTCTTACCTTCCCACACAATTGCTGCTCTCATTCTATACACATGTATTTATGTTACCCTCTCTATCATACCTAAAGATTCTTCATCAGTCCACTCTATAGTGGAGTTTACAGTTTGTGCTGACAAACTTTGGACTATGGCAGGACTGAGCAGCCAGAGGAATTCCATACACACTGCACTTTTATACCGGTAGCCCCCAGAGGGTGTCACTATTTAAGAAGAAGTGATAATCCAGCAAATATACTGCACCAGGATATTAGCAATGAATGCAGCTGACGTGCTCTGCAACTATAAAACTTCTTTATTACATGAAAGTCGTTTTTCTGCAGTTTTCATTAACCTGACTACACTAAAAATGACTCCCGAGAGGACACTACTCCTAGTCATAAGACAATCCTTGGCTGAGAGATCATTCCACAAACTGGAACACCCTCAGAAAACACATGATGATGCCAAAAAATGTTGTAATGATTCAGGCACAGGAAATGCCCATGCGCAATGTGTACGATTCAATATCAAAATGCAAAAACATGTGAAAAAGATTATCCATCCAACTGAAAAACTGACAGAATCCTGCTCTGCAAAACTACTTTCTGCAATGCAAGTAAAGCTGGCCAAAAATATGTTGTTTTTTTTTTTGTTTTTTTTCTTTTATTGCTCAGCCAGCAGGCTGAACAAACAAAAACCAACAGATTACTCCATCCACACAAGAGACGTGTGTTCGTTTACATCCAATGCGATCCGCCAAAAACAGACGGATGAGGATACATTTGCCATCCATTGGATGGCAGTTGGGTGTAAACAGGCAGTCTATTTACATCCGGCGGCCTATAGAGGAGAATGGTCTGTGTCCGCTCTGTATGAGTGGAGCAGATACAGACCTGTCATCCGCCAGCACAGCAGGGATCAGCGGAGAGATCCCCTGCTGAGCAAGCAGATCGCAGCAGCAGTCCGCCCCGCGTGAAAGGGGCCTTACCAACAATGGCTGCGTGCCGACCGCCCCACACTGCTGCAGGGTGGCCACTCTGTGCTGCATCACGTGATCTGCGCTTCCAGGTAGGGGGCATGCGCCGCCCCGGCTGTGCTGTGATTTGTTACAGCACAAGCCAATGAGTGGGTCCCGGCCAATGGTTGATCGTCAGGACCTGCTGATTAGCTCTGTCATTCAGGGAAGGGAGCTTTGTGTGTTAAACCACAGACAGGCAATCTAGGCATTTTTTTATTTCCCATGATCTCTTAGTAAAAGCTGTACATAACACACACAGTAAAAATTGTTAGGCACACGTTTAACCCCTTGGTTGCCCCTAGATGTTAAACCTTTCCCAGCCAGTGTCATTAGTGCAGTGGCAGTGTATAGTATTAGCACGGATCACTGTATTAGTGTCAGTTAGACTCCATACAGATTTCAGCGTTTTGAATCGTGGGCAGATTTGCCGCAATTTGAAATCGGTGATGTGTGAATGACAAATCGCAGGACTCACATTTGAGATGTCATTCATTTGAATTAGATCTAAAATCGCGGTGTGGGTCTGCCGCGATAAATCGTGCTGCAATCATGGCAACCCGCATCATGGGAAGCATGTCACCCAAAAGTAGCTCCCCAACTTTTTTTGGGTCGACATGCTTCCCACAATGCGGGTTGCCGTGACTGCAGCGCAATTTATCAGGCGACAACCACAGCAGACTCGCACCATGATTTTATGTGTCATTCAAATGAATGACATCTCAAATGCGAGTGCCGCGATTTGTCATTCACATCGCGGCAAATCTGCCCGCAATTCAAAACGTGTGTGAATGGAGCCTAAGGCCCCTTTCACACTTATATGACTTCAAAGTCGCGTGATTTTACCGCAATTTCGCAGCCGCTATTTTGCCGCAATTTCGCAGCAGTACTACTTTGTACAACTTTGCCACAACTTTGGCATTAACAATTTGCACGCTACTTGAGGGTTTAACATTAAGGTCTATGGACATCAACTCGCATGGAAGTTGGACCAAAGTAGTGCAGGGACTACTTTGAAGTCAGCACGACTTAAAGACGTGCCAATATGAATGGTAGTCATTGAAAATCATGAAGAATGACTTGTCATACCATTTTGCAGTACAAAATCGTGGGACAAGTCCTATAAGTGTGCAAGGGGCCTTAGTGTACCACCCAGCTAGCGTCAGTGTTAGATTGCCCACCACACTATCACAGTCCCACTATAAGTTGGTGATCACTGCAATTACTAGTATTTTAAAAAAATAAACAAAACTTCCAGTATATATACCAGATGCAATAACTTTTATGTAAACCAAATAATATACACTTATTGTGATTTTTCTTACATGTAGCAGAATACATTTTGGCCTAAACTTATGAAGAAATTAGATTTTGTTTAATTTTTTTATTGGACATGTTTTATAGTTATATTTTTTTTTCAAAATGATTTGCTTTTTTTGGCTTAAATCACAAAAAATAAAAAAAAAACTCAGGGGTGATCAAATACCACCAAAAGAAAGCTGTATTTGTGTGAAAAAAATGATGTAAATTTAATTTGTGTACAGTGTTGCATGACCGTGCAACTGCCAGTTGAAGCAGTGCAGTGCCACTTAGCAAAAAATGCTCTGGTCACGAAGGGGATAAAATCTTCCAGAGGTCAAGTGGATAACATAGCGAGGGCCTATATAAACAACCCATTCAATGGTCATCCAGTCAGGTAGGCTCTCTCACTATATGACTGTCTGCAAAATAAATGAGCATGCTCGGCATTACAATGATATTTTCTTAGCGTTGAACTCCCCCGCACTGCAAGTTTTAAATGTGCCTTATTGTCTAGGAGAATGAGAAGTATTACTAAAAGTAGTATTAAACCCAAAAACAAAAATGTTATATATTGCAGCTTACCAATCATTAGACCTGGTGGCTGTATTAGTTTTCTTTATTAGGATTTTTTTTTTTTATCCCCCTCTGTTTTCACCTGATGAACTGGCCAGTAACACGCTTCCTGTACTATACTGCACCCAACCTGGATGAAGGAGCACCCTTGGGATAGCAGCATTTTCAGTCTGGGGGACGGGAGTTTTAGATGTACTAACAAATTGAAGCCAAACTCCAGTTAATACTTTATAAGCAGTTACAGCAAACAAGTTGTTTGTTTGTTTTTTTTTTGGTGGGGAGGGGATAAAGTATCTACATAAGCTGATCATTTTAAGCACCCATCAGTGGTAAATGGATTGTCTCAACCCTGTAACTGCTACATCTGAAGAAGATCTAGTTCTTTAACAACAAAAAGGAAAGCCTAAAAAATAAAAATATACAGTCATTACATTTAAGAAATGGAAAGGCTGCATTTTAATAAAAAGTTGGCTTTTGGATTTAATACCACTTTAATCTATTCCTCCCCCATTCCAGCAGGCTCCAGTGCTGTCCTCTTCTCCTCTAAGCTCCATCCTGTGGGCGGTCCCTCAGCATCGTCATCTACAATGCAGGGTTTATAACCCTGAACGGTATGTGGAGCAGGCAAGCATGCAACTAAGGCTGCGAGAGGCTTAGAGGAAGCTGCTTTTCCCAGATCGCATAGATAGAGCTGGCCAAAGTGCAGAATAAGGTATTTCTCCTTACTCTGACACCCCTAGACATAATGTACATAACTCTAGCAGTGTGCGGGAGGGGTTACGTTTAGCTTTAAAGCCCATACTGCAAGGGTTTAATGCTTATTAAGTCTAGGGGGTTGCAGAAGCAACTTTATTACTAAAGTTACAACCCCCCCACTCCAGGAGTTCTCCTCAATCCGCGTGACCGGTCTGCTACAGCCTCGTCTGTAAGTTGATCCCAGGCAGTCCCTACCATGTGTAATACAGGGTTAACTGTTTTTATTATTTATTTCATTAAATTTAAATCAACTTTATTGCTATGACAAGGAATGAACAGGTACTTCTTTACTGGGAGATCGAGAGTCCATTAGAAAATTAGAACAATTGGGAAATTAGAACATGACCACCAAATCTGCAAAACATCACATTTATTTATTTTTTTGTAACCTCCAAAACATAGGGCATTGGGCATTCAAAATCACCTAGAGAACTTTGTAAGCAGATTCCAGAATGGTCGTACACAAGGAACATGGTGAGTGTAGGAAAAACGCTGAGTGATCCACCAGATAAAATAAATAGGTTTTTCAGTAATGTTTCTAAACATTACTTTTACATAATTGGAGAAAGCACAGGTATAACAGACATCATAAAAGTTTTCTGTAACATCATTTTATGACAAACTTCAAAGTCAAAGTTTGCTTTTTTCAAGATGGCCTCCAGCCTTCCCTAGAAATCCATAACATTATAGGTAAATTTAATTTATTGAGATATTTCTTTTAAAACAGGACATGATTAATTCAGCTCCTAAACAGAGGCCCCACAACCTACAACACTTTTGAGAAAATAATGTCTACCCCATGCACCTAATACCCCATTGTCCTTTTTTTATAGAACTAATCTGCCAAATCTTTATGATGACCTTGGATATATTTGCACACTATAGACTTGATAAACTCAAGGTGTGAGTTTTCCAGGCTAATCAAATGCATTTTTTTCTCAATGTATTTCATAAAGCTAGATTTGCCCCCCTACCAAATCTCCCAAGGCCACATATGCCTTATGGTAAGGTGCCCAAAATTGTACTCTATATTCAAGAAATGGTCTTTCAATTGATTAATGCATGGGAAATATAATAAGTTTTTAAGTTATCTACTTTTTCACACATACCCAAAATTATATATGGTTTTATACTAGATGCTAAAGAAAGATAGTATCATATTTTGTAATCTGACTGCGGAATCTACTTAGAGAGGGAAGTTAAAGCGGAGTTCCACCTGAGAGTGGAACTTCCGCTTATCCGTTTCCTCTGGGGGGGGGGGGGTAGCGGGTACCTGTTTTTGACAGGTACCCTGTCCCCACTTCGATCGGACCCCAACGCGGCGAGCTACATCAGCAGTTTGGCCCCCTCCTCCTCCCTCTGCTGCCGGGCCAGTAAGAGAGCGCAGCAAGCTTCGCGCATGCGCAGTAGGGAGTCAGCCGTGAAGCCTCAAGACTTCACAGACGGGTTCTAATACCACCAATGGCGGCAGCAGCACCCGACATCAGCTGAGATGCCGACATCATTGGATAGCAGGACAGGTAAGTGTCCTAATATTAAAAAAAGTCAGCAGCTACAGTATGTGTAGCTGCTGACTTTTAATTTTTGGCAGGGAAGACCGGAACACTGCTTCAAAGGAGTTGTAAAGGCAGAAGTTTCTTTTATCTTAATGCATTCTATGCAAAAAGATAAAAAAAAACCTGTGTGCAGCAGCCCCCCTAATACCTAACTGAGCCCATCTCGATCCATTGATGTTGCAGCAGTGTCTCGGCTGCCTGGCACTCCCCTTGGCTGAGGCGCCATTGGCTCCCACTGCTGTCAAAGTCAATCAGCCAATTAAGAGAGAAATGGCACGAGGCTGAGCCACGGGGGAGCTGTGGCTCGGCTTGGGTGCCCCCAAAGCAAGCTGCTTGCTGTGGGGGGCACTTAACAAGAGGGAGGAGCCAGAAGCACCAAAGAGGGATCTGACAAGAGAAGGATTGGGGCTGCTCTGTGCAAAACCACTGCATAGAGCAGGTAAGTATATAATGTTTGTTATTTTTAACAAAAAAAACACGAAACTATAGTATTTTAGATGCATCAAAAAAGGTATGTACTGTTTTACAGTTGGTTTTCATTTAGAAAGCAGCCACATCCTAAATAGAATAGTCTATCCCCTGCCAGCAGGCTTTAGAGAAGGACCCCTCTATGTGGAAACAGTGGTCTTGCTCAACTACAGTGGAAAAAAGAAAGGTCACTGATTTGGCCATGTTATCTGCCTTGCATGTCTGGACCACTTTCTGAAGACTTTTAGGCAGGTAAAACATTTAAAAAATGTGCATTTCAACTGTGAATTTAGCAGTTTCTGTTAGCCTGAAAGGTAACTTTCACTTTAATAACAGAGCTATCTGTCTATTTCCAGTATGGAACAGCTTTGTGGTATAGTTAACCCATTGTAAAACACCAAAGATCTATATAATATTTTATGACAGTGCATAGGACACGACTGTAAACAAGGCAAACAAAACGTTAAGACTAAGAACGTTATAACGATACCACTAGCTATATACCGCCAAATGTTTCTAAAACGGTTGTGCCAGTATGGAGAGG
The DNA here is from genome assembly GCA_037952925.1 of Lithobates clamitans. NCBI lineage: Eukaryota > Metazoa > Chordata > Amphibia > Anura > Ranidae > Lithobates > Lithobates clamitans. Next base: position 1,459,311 of record JBBGZY010001858.1, read on the forward strand.
AGCGCCTTCCTTATCTCACAGGGACACCTTGAGTTGCTGTGTATTGAAAAGCATGTGACCGAGGACACACTAGTGGCCTAAACACAAAAAAGAAAAGCTAGACACAGTTGCTAAATAATTTAAGACAAGTAATTTCACAAACCACTCCACAAAACAAATGAGAGTTGTGGGTGACAAGCTTTAAATAAAAGGAATACAAAAAGATATAAAAGACACATAAATGTAGAAAAAAAATTAACAAAAAAGAGCCAATGACAGAGAGCACATACAAATGTTAAAAAAAAGAGGCAAAACAACATAACAAGGAAAAGCCTCAATACAAACATCAGAGACAGAGGAAAAAGCAATGTAGCAACGTAGAAGGTTATGGTCCAAGGTTTTTGCTTTTTCTTTTTATTAATTGAAGTGTATTCCAATATAAAGAAGCAATTCAACCTAATGGAAGATGGGTCGTAATTTAAATAAAAAAACAAGTCGGTACTGTTAGGATTAATGAAACAGGAGAAAACGAGAAGAGGTTAATGCGAGTTGGCAGTTTAAGCACTGGGAAGGAGAGGGGTTGGTAAAAGTGATCAAACCTAAAGGCCTAGTAGGCCAGTGTCCGTTCACGAGGGTAGAAAATATGTACCGAATAGAACATTTTTGCTTTGTGTCATACAACCTAGTTTCTTCTTTCTCATGAAGCACAACCGGTGTGATTCTAGATCTGGTTTCTGCTATAGAAAGAGTAGAGGTTTTCCATGCTTTACAGATAGTCTGCCTAGCGGCAGTAAGGATATGGACCACAAGTTGGAATTGAACCTGGAAGAGATCAGGTGGCCTGACACAAAGGAGGGTGTATTCTGCTCTGGGAAGGATCCCGTGTCCCATTAACATTGTAAAAAGCGACAAAACATCTGTCCAGCATTGTTGTGCCACCGGGCACAACCACAAAATGTGTTAAAATGTTCCCAGTAGTCCATATCCCCTAAACACCAAGGAGAGTAGCCAGGTACAATACAAGTGATTCTGGTGGGTACTAAATACCTGCATGTCATGATCTTGTAAATGGTTTCTACAGCCAGAACACCAAGTGGGCTACATTTCACAGTTGCCCAGATTCAAGACCAAATATTCCTCACCTAAGCTCCTCCCCAAGGCTGTTGCCCACAGTTAGGTGTATACTGGAAGCTGAGGTAGCAAGCGAGCAAGGCAAAGATGAGTGATATCAAGCCCAAGTGTGGGTCAGTGCAAGAGCGCCGCACAAAGGGCATTAAGAGTTGGGGGCCATTATGAAGTTTGATATATTGCGTTATATAAATTGCTTTATCTGGATGTATCTAAATAGTTCTAGTGATGGTAGGGTAGAGACAAGAGTGGTAAGCTTGAAAACCTGGATTCATGCCTTCCACAATTCAAAACTAGAAGGGGATTGGGAAACTGGAGAGAAAGTTGGGTTGCAGCTAATGGGCATACTAGATTTACTGGGTGACTGCAATTCTCTAAAGTATTTATGGGCATCCCAGACCTGCATGGTATGTTTCAGTATAGGATTGAATATCTTTGGTATGTCTGTGACGTTGAGCCACATAAGGTTGTCATTACAGAATGGTTCACATTTCATGGTTTCTAGGGCTACCCATATTGGGGTTTCCAATTTGGTTGTCTTTGTTATACTTTGAAGTAAACTTTTCACAAAACCTGGGTTATCCAGACTGAGCATACAACAAAAGAAATGCCCAAACATACATACATACAAACAAACAAACCCAGACTAAGCACACAATAAAGAAATGCCCAGAGAACAATCAGTAAAAACTGAATGTCAAAATAATCAGCTGAAGAACAAATACAGCTTAAATTATAGCAAAATCTCAAATGTTGTGGTAAAGTTGAGACTGGACACAACCCTCACACCTCCAGAACCTTCATACTGGTTGATTAAAGAAAACCTGCATGGAGAGAAGAGGTCAGCAATGGCAGCCTCCATACTCTCCTTGGTAAACTTTAAGGTTGGGTTCACACTGGAGAATGCAGCGTCTCACGGCAGGAGTCTGGTGTGTCTCTATTCACCGTTTCAGCCCGAATTTTGGGCTGAATTCAGACCTGAAACGGATCAAAAGACACATAGGTCTCCCGCGCAATTCACACCGGAGATGTGTGAACAGGCTCCATAGAGTGCTGGTCACAATCTCCTGCTGTGCGATTTGGATGCAGGTAAAAACCTGCATCCAATTAGCACTGATGTGAACCCAGCCTAAATAAAACCTGTATTAAGAGAATAAGGAGCCTGCTGCTACTGATCAATCTTTCTTAAAATGCTAACTGGCTGTGATGCTAATCCCAAGGCTTCAATGCTTCCTGCGGTACTAACCTCAACAAATAAACACTGTTATAACATCAGTGACTTTCTAACATATATGTTTCTTCGGGGATGGTGGAAAAAAAAAAAAAAAAAAGTGTTGAAGGTAAAGAAAACCAGGTAATTAGTTTTCTTGGAAAACGATAAACAATGGCAGCCCTTTGTCATTACATGCTTTCCTTTAACATAAATTGGCAGACCAATGGTAGGAGGAACGAGAGAGTGGGGCAGGGTTTCAGACTTACTGCTTATGGTTATTCAAAGGCCTCCTTTCAATTGGCTCAAAAGGTAAAAACTGTAGGTTAGTGGACAGACAAGGAGGCGGGCAGGATATTTTACAGTGCTCTAATACACATCAAATAACAGTATACTGTATAAAACACCAGCAAACTAGAGTGTACATGTAGAGGAAAAGAACTAACGATTCTGTGGAGTATTCACCAAAGAAACAAATAGTGACTAAAGCATGAGAACGGTTTGAAATAACATATACTAGGCAAGGCTCCGCTGCCATTTTATATGCATTTTTAAGGCGTTTTTGCAGAGTTTTGCAGCGTTTTCAATGTAAAAGCAGTGAAACGTCTAATCTGCCAAAAAAAAAAAAGCATGTACTTTTTTGGGCAATGGATGTTTGGCTTTAAGCGACAGAACGCTCAGATGTGAACAGGGGCCATTGAAATTAATGGGATTTGTCCTGTTGGGCGTTTTTAGAGCTTAGGCTTAGAGCAGAAAAGCGCCCATAAACACCCAGGTGCGAACGGAGCCTAAGAGATTAATACCCGAGAGTCAAAGAGAAAGTACAAACACCAAAGGGTCACAGAGTGCACATAAACAGTGAAGAGCAATAGCACTGAATCCCAGAGAGAGCACCAAATTACCAGGGAGCAGGAGAGAGTACACTCATGTAAACACATAGGTTAAAAGTGACCACACATAGGATCCAGAAGCTGAATACACAAATGCCTCGAGAAGGAGGATGTACACACACAAAAGCATGCACAGGCACACTAGATGTCAGTGAGATAGCAGATATAAATACACAACGGAAATGGTCATTTAGAACGGAGCAGTCAGGCATACTGGAAATGACACGAATACAGTAAAAGGGTCCTATTAGGCTGCCAAATGTTCCAACTATGCACAGGCAGTGTTGACGCTTTGCTGAGAATAATGTCTGTGTGCAAAATCTTACATCCACACAATTGCTCAGATGTTATCCAAGGTGCATGTACAAGGCACAAGGAAATAATGTAGAGGAGAGAAAATGAAAGGTAGTGCTTGGGTCCAAAGTTATATGAGCCTGCGTTGATATACGAGACAGCAATGCAGATCGGGAAGGAGTGGGTACAATAGAGTGACGAGAGAAAGACTCAAAACTGTGTCATGGGGGAAGCAGATCATGTGTTATAGAACAAGGCACAAAGATGCCAGGGCTCTAACGGCACATTAAATAGACATTAAAAACGTAGGAAAAAAGCCTTTAACTGTAAATTTAAAAAAAAAACCTCATAGTACAGGTTTGTTTCTTTTGTGATCTGTATTTTTAACTGATAACATAAAGACCAGAATTTAATAAAACAGTATCTGCCAAAACTGCCAAATACAAAAATGACAGAAGACTAGTAGCTGCCCAAATTAAGCACATTTCTTTGGAGCTGGGGCTAATACCTGTAAGCACTGAAGATTAGTATATGTGACTTAAATACCACTACTACCACAATGTTTCATCTTGGCATGGCAATGCTGTTCACATTACATCACAATGACATTGGTATGGGGATCCCTTTTTTGCAATGATGCTTATGGGAGCTACGTTCAGATAAGGTGCTTCTGAAATATACTACAATAAAAATGATCACTATCCCGCTTATTAAGCTTGATACATTTTTAGCATTTCTAGACAATGAGCGCTGCGGGGTAAAACAAGTACAACATCTGAAATTATTACATTTTGAATTCATGGATGTTAGATCTCATATGTGCATATTTTGTATTTTACAAGTGCTTAAACCTTTCCCTATATATGTATAAATATCTGTCAAGAAAATACTATATTTTGTTAGTCATCGGTGGTCTAGCATCCTTTCAAACAAATGCAAAGAAACAATGAATACAGAGGACTACACCCAAACAGAATCATATATATTGTATAAAGACCACATGCAAGATAGATTATAGATAGAGGGAAGCAAAAGACCCACAATGAATATTGTATGAGAAGAATGACTTTGAAAAGGATAAAAACAAATACATACCTTTAAGGTTATTTAGGTCCTGAAGAAACTTCTTGTAGTTGGAGGTACTCATGAAAACAGGTGTGCTTTCTACATTCAATGAGCGCCTAACCTGTGTTACCCAGAGGTAAATGATCCCTATGTAGTCCAACCCCCACCTCTAAGCAAACACACGGCCACTGCACATAGAGAGGTCACACAACACTCACTCAAAGAATTCCGCTAACCAACAGTATAAATCTGCCAAAAATTGATTTAAAGCTAACTAGAATACCAATAACCACCCAGTGACAGTACAGAGTAACTATAACAAGCAAATGGAAGTCCTGCCTTTTACAATGTGAACTTAACTCTCAAGAAGGCTAATCATAACATTCAGCCTTAGGGTTACTGTATAAAACAGACACAGCTCAGAGGTATTTACAGCATAAGGTGATCCTGAACTACCACACCTCCCCCCATTGGCACACCTGAACACACAACCCTAGGATAAAAGCAGTAAGCATCCAGTGTAAGGACCAAACGAATCTGCGGGAGGAAACGGTCCACACATGTTGTAGCTGAAGGCAAGAGGGGTGGGTCGCTAGATTGGGTTTTCTTCACCTGCTCCCAGACAGCTGGCAGATTCAGGAGGGAGATGTTCGCATAAATACCAGACTAAAGGATTAAGGCACAGACCCTTACAGCATGTCCCGAAAAGATCAAGATATCTGTCAAATACAGTATTACACACTAGGCTATAAAGCCACCAGGTCCCATAGGACCTATTTACAGGCACTCCACAGTAAGAGCTTCATCCCACCTCGAAAATACTGGAAACAGATGGGCAGGCATGCGGGACAGAAAACCTTAAGGCAGAGGTTTGGATATTTCTTCACTTAAAGACCCCTTCCAACACTGCTGGATGTTCATTTCATCAGTTCAGTCTCGATTTTTTTCAAAGAAAAACAGATGAAGTTTATGCCCCTGTTCACAGTGGAGTGACTGGTCAAAACACATGACAAGGCTAATACCGGCAATCACTCTGTTCTAATCGGTGCGTTGCCAACTTTGCGGTGCCACACCGATATGAAAAGTAGTTCCTGTGCCTCGTTTAGCGATTTCGGGTGTGACTCGCATAGACATATATGCATGAAGCCACACAGATGTCTTCCAAGTCAAACCCAAAGTCACACTGACATGCGGCTTCGAAATTCTGCAATTTTAGATAAAGTCGCACAATTTCAAAGGGCGCAGTCAACTTGAACAGGGGCTCCATTTTGTCCATCAGTTTTTTTACGTCCACTAACAATGCAAAAAACTTACAGTCTGTCCATTTACATCCTTTTTTTTTTTTTTGTCCATCTGTTTTTTAAAAATGTAACAAAAATAGGGCTTTGAATCAGATGTTGATGGATGCAGATGTAAACTGATGTAAATGGGTGAATATCCGTTTATATATACAGT